>JAJMJD010000024.1:0-189607 GCA_030568975.1 Australozyma robnettiae | reverse complement strand
ACTAACGTTGATCGGACGGGAAACAGTATTTTCCACTTGATATGGCCGCAACCGACAAGTGGATTTTTAGGAGCAAGATGTTAAACAAATTCAAGCGTTGTTCCTAAAACTACTTTTGTCTTCCTTGTTCTTTCACGTGCAGAATTTATGAATTCCAATTATTCTGTATTGTGGACATCTTGTGGCCTACAACCAGTTATGTGCCTGAATATAAACAATGGTCTTTACCCCAAAAAAAAGCCATTGTAAAAGATGAAAATTCATTTTTGAATCTTTGAAGTTTTTGTCTCTTTTTATTTCTATTGATTCTGCTCCCAAATGCAAAGACATCGGAATTTGAACATTCGTATCATCAACCCCAGATCCTGCACAATTATCAAGGCGAAGTGTGGCAAGTTAGCAACCACTTACAATGTTTCACAATCATGTCTTCTTTCTTACGGACAAGCTTGTCATGTTCGGTTAAACTGTCGCTTAGATTCCAAAGACCTGTTGGGTTTTATCGTTTGCAAGGCTCGTATCGCATATTTCACTCTCAAACTTCAATTGCACAAGAGAAGAGTACAGTGGAACTCAAGTCCAGAATCATCAAATCCAAGATATCAGATGAATTTGAAAATGAGAAACGTTTGGACTTGGATGGTTCGGTCACCACCGGCAATTCTGGAGTGTCTCATGATTTAGAAGTCAAGAGACCCATTGTTAACTTAGATTCCATCTTCATTATCAGCATACCCATTACTACCCACCGCTCTTTCATATATTGCAACCACAAACCTGGTCTACTAAGTGATAAGCAGAGAAGCGAAGTTCGATGGATAGTCAAAGTGGAGAACAAGTTGGTAGGTTTAGCTGTTAAAGGGTGGAACAAATTAGAGGGCTCTGAGGTATCTATCAATAGAAAGATTGTCCATCTTATTCGTCGCTTACTCAGCTCAATTCCATATGACGAGAACAGTTTACGCTCGTTTCCTCGTAAGAGTGCCATGATAAGAGAAATAAATGAAGAAAGTCGTGAGGAATTTCCAAGAGCCGTCATGACTTCTCAGATAGAGAATGCTGCCGTGTCTGTGGATCAAATCAAGCCGATTCCAGTGTATCATCCGAAATTTCAGGAGCCACAAGCGATTTTAAATCAGATGAACAAATTCAAAAACTCCCTCACTTCATATCACAAGAAATGGGCTATGGTTTGCGCAGTGGCCATTCCGGTTAGTTTGCCCATGGCGCTTCTTCCTGTTGTGCCAAACGTTCCTGGCTTCTACTTTGCCTATCGATTGTATTGTCATTTACAAGCTTTAAGAGGGGCTAATAATTTGGGATATTTGTTAGAGAGCACCGACGATTCAATCGAAGACACAACTCATCTAGCATTCCGTTCCCTTTCAGGCTTAGACAAACCATATCTCGAAAAAGATATACCTGAACAAAGTGGCGACGAAAAATCAGAAAGCAAGGAAAAAGTTCTTATAAATTCCAAAATAGTAGACCAGATTGTGGGTGCTACAGGGCTTGATATTATCAAAGATGATTTACTTAGGGCTTTGGCGCAAGAGTCCCGCAGATTGGAGGGAGAGGTTGATGAAACTCAAGAAAACCAGTGAATATTCGTATTGTTTTCTTGGTCTTTAGAATGCCAGACTTTAGTCAATTGTCTGCAATTGTGTACCTGCGCTGTTGAGCGTTAATTAACTTACATTTGAGATCCATCAATTAGCCCTAATCCTCGCACTTAGTCATAAACCAAACTAACCAAAGCATGAAACACTAAATGATGTGAAACACTTTACCGAATGAATTAAATCTTCATAATAAATAAACTGTTTAGATTGATGCAAATATTAGAAGTATTGGTTCAATGGACGTCGTTTTTCAAGTCTCCTCCCAATTATCACATACAAACAAGATTTGACTTTTCGTTTAAATTTCCAAGTGTAGAAACATTATTCGGAAACCAAAATAATAATCCTTGTGTTTTTAATTAATTCGATCTGATACACTGATTTTAACGGGTCCCGTGTTTAGGGCCCCTGCCCTCCTTGCTCTAGCAGTCACGCGCTCAGTTTCTTCGCCTCCACACGCCATACGGTCATATATAGCGCGAGCTTTCTTTCCAATTTTCTTTTCACCACCATATTCATTCACTATGAGAAATAAGTGGAGAAAGAAGAGAGTTAGAAGACTTAAAAGAAAGAGACGGAAGGTTAGAGCTAGATCTAAGTAATCGCTCAACGGCTGTTCTTTGGTTTTAAAGTCTAGGGTCCCCTCCTCAGCTTAACGCTAATCATCCGTATATAGCAATACATACTTCGGTGTGAGACTTATTCGTAGAGTTTTATATTGCTTCATTTGTTTACATCAACAAGCAAGTAATCGTGTTTATTTTGACCTGTTCAAACATTAGCGATCCATTAATATTCAACTAAGAACAAAGTTCATGTTGTCTATGGAGAGTTGAGGTCCATAGACTTTCAGGTCCATAAAGGGTTAAAGTCTAGGGAGATTGGATATACAGTGGTTATTTCTGGAGATAAATCATCAAGGGTTCCAACAGAAAGCTCTCGATTGACCACATCGAGGTTCATTGAGTTTATCGTTGATGTCTCTCGGTATATCTTTGGATGAGATTCTTGCTAGAGCTTGACCATCACAGCTCTGATTCAATAGTAAGAAAGAGCCATAACACCCAGACGATGTCTCTAATTTTATTCTTGATTTCTTTTTTTTACAAAATCAATTCGTCTTTGTTCTTTTGTTCAATCTTTTTATTCTACTGTTTAATCTCTCTTTTGGTTTTCTCTTTCGTAGCCACCTGTACACTAAGATATCTGGACAATAATGAATCTAATACACTGATGAAACTGTACACTTAGGGTACCTGTACATAGCGAATGGGTGCAAAAAACACTTTGTGTCACAATTGGCATTTCGTTCTGCTTCCTATCGGATGAATAGCGATCAAATCGTGGGTGCAATCACTTCAGAAAGTGATGCATCTTTTCGTTCTATGCCAAATCCCTCAAGACCTGCTCAAGATTTGTCTTTTGCTCGTGAGTTTCGTTGTGGCAGGCCCTCTGAGGTGCATTGGGAGGATATTCCCTTGGACAAGAAAGCCAACAAACGTATGGACTCGGCACCTATCCATTCCAATCGAGATTTTGGAGAGAATTCCTTTGGCGGTTTATCTCATAATCGTTTTAAAGACAATCGGGTTCGTGGTGAAATCAAGCTCTCTTTGGACACAATGCTACAAAAGAGCCGATCAGATCCAAAAGTTTCCAACGAAATCAAACCGGGCCATGGACAAGTGGTTGGTACGGAACATGCCCAAGTGATTGATACGGTACATTCAAAGCCCATTCTGGCTAGTGAGGCTTTGGTATCTGGTCCAGTGTCGTCTCTAAGTGTGATGTCTTCGGTCTGTTCTTTAGACCCATGTGGGCATATACCTGTGGGTCCTCACCAGCCTCCTAACCCGTCAGATTTGAATGATGCCCGTCCAGTAAAGTTTAGAACCTTACTTCATGAACCGGTGGGAAATTACATGAATGAACGCTTGGTAGGCTTTCGTCCCTCTCCTTCACAACACAATATTGAGGACTCTCTTAATTGGCGTCACCCATACCAAACGTTACCTGAACCGAAATCATGGACTTCTCGATTTTACTCCTGGTTTGGTAGTTCTCCTCCGCCGGAAACTCGCTCGCAATCATGGCCTCAACCCATTACCTTGGGTGTAAGCGAATTAGTTAACCAAAGTTCCTCTTCTTTTCTTCCTAGGTCCTCGACTGAACCTATTCCGATGTCGGAGAATCCAGAACCAATTTACACAGCGCAACCGCTTCCTTTAGCTCCAGAAAAACAACAAACCATTCTGCCTTCTCCAAGAGGTGTTTTCATGTGTTGCTAGCTACTTCGACAAGGAGTACAATTGTCTCTTATGTATACTTTGCCTTTGCAATGAATCGAAATGTTTAAGAAGTTTCTGTTTTAGAATTATCAATTGTGCACTTTTGTAATAATCAACAAATAGGAGGTTAGGAAAAAATGGGGAGACCAACATATTAGTCTAGCATCGTCTACTCGGAAGCTTCAGCAAAACGTTCGGTAATCTGGCTCAACAAGTTTGCGTAGTGCTTCTCACCGGCAGCCTCACCTTCCAGGGGCTCGAAGAACTTGGCACTGGAAACAGCATGCTTGACATCACTAGTAGCTTCCGCCAACTTGGACCAAATAGCTCCGTTAGAGATGGCTTTCTGGGCCTCATCGTGGTAAGCAATGAAAGCACGCATCATACTGTGAGTCTTCCAAATAGGACAGAATTGATCGTACGAAGAGTAACCGTTTTGTTGCAAGAAGTCTTCCTTGATTAAGGTAGCAACATCCAAGACAATCTTGTCGGAGTCTGACAAAGCAGACTTACCGACCAATTGCACAACCTGCTCCAATTCTTCAGCATTAGACAAAATCTCCTTAATCTTCAATCTCAAGTTTGAGAAGCCAGAGAAGTTCTTGTCGTAGTATGACTCCAAGACATTGGTGTACTTAGAGTAGGAAATAGCAGTGTTGACAGAGGGGAAATGCTTACGTTGGGCCAATTTCTTGTCCAAACCCCAGAAAACTTGGGTAATACCCAAAGTAGAAGTTGTGACAGGGTCAGAGAAATCACCACCAGCTGGAGAGACAGCAGCAACAATGGAGACGGATCCAACTCTATCAGGAGAACCTAATGCCAAAGCCTTACCAGCACGCTCGTAAAAGGAGGCCAATTTAGCACCTAAATAAGCAGGGAAACCTTGATCAGCAGGCATCTCACCCAAACGACCGGAAATTTCTCTCAAAGCCTCGGCCCAACGAGAAGATGAATCAGCAATCATCGAAACATGTTTACCTTGATCACGGAAGTACTCAGCAATAGTGATACCAGTGTAAATAGATGCTTCTCTGGCAGCGACAGGCATGTTAGAAGTGTTTGCAACCAAAGTGGTACGCTTCATAATTGGCTCCTTACGGCCAGAAATCTCAGTGAAAAGCTCTGGGAATTCCATCAAGACTTCAGCCATCTCATTACCTCTCTCACCACAACCGACATAGGTAATAATATCAGAGTTCGAGAATTTAGACAAGGCTTGCGAGATAACTGTCTTACCACATCCAAAAGCGCCAGGAATACAGGTGGTACCACCTTGAACACATGGGAACAAAGCGTCCAAAACTCTTTGGCCGGTCAACAATGGGTAATCGGCAGTCAATCTTTCGGCAACTGGTCTTGGAACTCTAACGGGCCAGGTGTGCATCATCGAGTAAGAGTGCTTCTTACCGTCGAATTCGACCTCTAAAATGGTATCGTTAACAGCATAAGAACCTTTCTCAGCAATGGAGGTAATGGTACCTCTTGCACGTGGAGGCAACAAAATCTTGTGGTCATCCAACAAGGAGTTCTCGTAGATGGAACCAAAGATATCACCACCAGTAATGTGGTCACCGACTCTCAATGAAGCTGGATCAAAGTCATATTGAACCTCTCTGTTCAAACATGGGACGTCGATACCTCTTGGAATGTAAATGGATTGAGACTTCTCCTTAATGGCCTTCAAAGGTCTTTGAATACCATCGTAGATATTCTCCATCAAACCGGGACCCAATTCCACAGATAATGGCTTTCCAGTTCTCAAAACAGGGTCTCCGACAGTGACTCCTGCGGTTTCCTCGTAAACTTGAATGGTGGCTTTGTCTCCGTTGATACGAATAACCTCACCCACCAAGTTGGCATGTCCAACCTTGACCAACTCGTACATGGCACAACCAATCATATTTTCAGCCACGACGACAGGTCCGGAAACAGAGAAAATCTGCCCATAGTTGGATTCACTGATGTCGTCGAGGGAAAGACGCTTAATTTCTTTGCGGGCGTTATCTAATGCACCTGCCTAGTATATGTTAGTATGCGGTCAGAAATTAGACATTGAAGGTATGAAGTCGATACTGGTATATGAATTCTATCACTTCTTCTGCTTTGTGTGGTCAAAAACTTACCATTTTGGGTATACCGTTGGGTTTTAGGTAGCTAATAATGTGGAAGAGCCTTTATCGTTGATTGATTCGAGGGGGTCGTGCAGTGGGTAAATTACTTATGGTTGAGTATGGTGTATGTGTGTTAGCGGGATTTTCGGCATTCTGGAGAGATCTTATCTTGTCATCGAAGAAGGTTTTGTGAAGTTATTTTCATGAATTTTTCCATTTGCTATTTTCTTTAATCTGAAAAATTCAATCCGTATCGGCGAATCTAACTTCACTTATCACTCCAACCAAGAAGATCCGCTCTGGCTAATAGATTCAGAGAAACAGAATTCATACAATACCTCCAAATACATTTCAAAAGTATTTTTATTTTGGGTTCGTTCTATTTTCATCTGCTTTGTTTTGTTTTCTCGAAAGGTGAATTGTAGTATCGACTTACTTAACCACTTGACTCGACAACTTAACACGATCTACCTTAACAACTTTCCTTAACTTACCTCAACTTAACTCAACATAATTCAACCTAAGATAAATGGGAAGCTTTTCGTTAAATTAGAAATAAAATTAAAGGTCAATATGTCATTGTTGGGGGGAGGGGACCTTATTTGATTTAAATACATTGACAACGTATTTCTGCCCTTGAAATGCTTATTCTACTCGATGTAACAAAATCATAAGAATGCCATCCCAAAAGGCCAGTTAAGAAAACTTTTTTGATACATTATTTGACATATTATTTCTTCGTGTTAATCAAATTTCTTTTTTTAATGTGTTCTTGCTTTTTCTAAGTATCTTCTTTTCATTCACATCTTTGTGTCATCGTTGTCATAAATTGGAAATAATCAATCGATACTCGGTTTTCACATTTAATCATAAAGTTTTTTTTACTGATAACAAAAGAATACAGAAAAAAAAATAGTTTATAACGATTAAATGTTTGTCGAATTGCAACTAATGGTTGTTGTATTATTAAGTTTTGGAAGACTGATTAAACAATATCTGTTTAGTAGACTATAAGTGAGATTGTGCCAATTTACTAATTAGAAAACCTGAGATCTATGAATTGTGTGTTTCCCTGGAAACGGATAAATCAGAACTACTTGGGTTCCGAGTTACATATTTAAAGTGGGCCTCAATATCGTTAATACGTAACAGGCAATAGTCTAACAGCATCGACCAGGTATCACCAGTGATCTCTCATGGTATAAAGAGTCTCCTTCTCCTAAATCTCTTTTACTCTAAAGAAGAGTGGATTTTACAATTTCGCACCAAGCTTGGACGCTCTATCAAGTGCTATATCACACATAGCATTGAATGCTTCCTCTCTCTCCTTAACAATGTTCGCTCTAGAGATTCGACTTTTCATGTTCTCCATTATTGATTCTCTAGACCTACCGGCAACGAAAACAACATACCGGAGACCAGGAAACGTCTTCTCATAAAGTTCATTTAATACTGCCAACTTCTGTGCTTCTTCTTCATTTCCAACAAGTGTCTTTTGCTCTGCAGAAGAATGGGAAGACAATTTGTCTTTGGATGGACCTAGCCTTGGATGTGCGGCAATTATTTTGGCTACTTTCGGCAGGACAGTCTCTTTCTTCTCCTCTTCATGAAGATAATTAATTAAGAAGCTCCTACATGCCTCAATGAAGTGTCTGTAGCTCTCGAAATCGGTGTACATCACTGAGTTCGTAAGAAGTTCAGCAAGTGTCGAACATGGTTCAAAGAGATGAGCAAGAACCTCTACCTTTTTCTCGACCAGGAGTGTTGATATGCCATCTGGTGATGGTAACGAGTACATTTCTTGCACGAAACAGTACAGATTATTTGTGGAGTGATGGTGAGGCCTTTTATAAGATAAGGCTGCTCGGTAATCTCCGGTCCCACTTGATAAGACTACAGAGAGAGAAAGAAAAAGAAAAAGAAAAAGAAAAAGAGAAGAATTTTTGGGAAAAAATTAATTAATATATGAAGCATTGTTTGTTAAAGTTATTTTTTTCATTGAGTCCTTATACTACCTTGAACATACTTTCATGGATGGGAATATATAGTGAAACGATAAGATGCAATTATTCTACATAAGCGAGAAAGTCTAGATGAAGTGTTGTTGTTCACGCAACTTTCTCAACTCCTTCTTTGATGGAGCACCCTGTTGGGCAATCAATGGATGTCTCCATCCCTTGACGTAGGTGAACAAAACGTCAGCCAATTGGGTGATGTCAGTGATACCCAAGTCAGCAAACGTCTTGGCAGACTTGTCAATTGATTGATGAATCAAGTGTCTTTGAACTTGATCTGGGTTTGTCTCTTTCCAGTAAAGGAATTGCTTAAGTTGAGCAACGAACTTGAGGACTTCGACAGGAAGAGTGTAGTCAGCAAAATCGTACGAAACAGGACCAACTTGCGAGTGGTCTTGAGTAATACCGTGAATCATTTGTCTGATTTCATGGAATGTCAACATCTCTGGGCCAAACAACTCGTAGGTTTGGCCAACAGTGGAGTCATCGAAGCCGATCTTCTCCAAAGCACGAGCAACGTCAAGAACGTGAACAGGGTAAATTTCCTTAGCGTTCTTGTTTGGAGTCCACATTTTTAATTTAGGGCCCAAATAGTTCAACAAGTTGTCCTCACGACCGTACATTGGAGAAGGTCTAACAATGGTGGTGTCAGGCAAAATGTCCTTGACAAGGGTCTCAGAAATACCCTTGGTGGCGTAGTATACGGAGTCAGAAGCAGCATTAGCATTGTAAGAAGAAACGTAAACATATCTTGCGTTTCCAGCTTCCTTGACTGCATTTGTGATTCTCTCAGTGATACCGATGTTGACATCAGCCATAGAAAAGTTCTTGGTGGCATAATCAGCACCAATAAGGTTGAAAACAATATCAGAATGAGCAACACTTTCGGCGATAGAGTCCAAATTTCTTGGGTCAAACTCCACAAAGTTCACTACTCCCAAGTTACCAGTAACCTTCAAGAATCTCTTCTTCATGTCATCTCTGAATGGAACAACAACAGTAGTACCGTGACGGGCCAATTTAGAAGTCAAGTAACGACCCAAGAATCCTGAAGCACCAAATACAGTGGCAGTGTACCCAGTTCTTGAAGATCTTCCGCCGGGACCTACTGAAAGATTGACCTTGCCATTACGGGTAATATTGATGTCAGATTCCAAGACAGAGGTATAGATATTCCTGACCCGAAGAGGACGAGCCACAGAATTCCTTAACATGGTTGTGTTTGCTGACTGCTGCTTTTCCTTTAGATTCACTCGAGAATGCGTTGGTATGGGAGTCCTTCACATAGTCTGACAAAAAATGAGCTCTGGTTGGTTGAGAACAAAGTATGGAGAAAGGGACTATAAATGAGGCATTGGTTTATGTTATAGCTCGAAATTTGGCATGTTTTAATTCAAACTATAATTTTCATATTTTTATATATACATATTGATTTCTGTAAAATTATTTTGGTCTTTTCAACTTCTCCTTGTTTGGCACTTGGATTATGGTTATTCCAGTGGCACATGAGCGGATGGAAACTCAAAAAGTTTGGTATAAAAAATTGTCATAAAAGTCAAAAAGTCAAAAAGTCAAAGAGTCAAAGAGTCAAAGAGTCAAAGAGTCAAAAAATTACAAAGTCAAAAAGTTAAAAAGTCAATAAGTTAAAAAAGTTTAATACTGTTGAAAAATGTAGTCACAAGTTTTACCCAAGAAAACAATACGAATAATAAAGAACAAATATTCAGTTTCAAGTTGTTTTAAAAGTGAGTAGTATACTATCTACAGGCTTTCTCTCAACCATTGTTATTGACGATAAGGTGACACAATTATTGTTACGAGAAACTTTGAACATTAAAGCTCTCTGAACTTCATGCTCAACCAGAAAGACAAATGTAGTTTTTGTGCAAGATTACAAGAAGTAGTCAGGTGTTTTTCTTGTAACCGTTGGTTCCCCAGGACGGACAGAAGGATCATACTGCAAGAATTGCCTTTGATGGTTCTCATCCACCTCCATGATTGCAGCCTGGTTACCACATCTGTAACAGTAGTTAGGAGCACTAAAGATTGTCACAACACTTTCTTGATGAGACCACGAATAACCTTCCATGACCAATTGATGTGCTCTGGCAATAAGACTCAAGTCGTTGGTGTGGTTAAATTGCTCGGAAATATCCTGACCAAAAGTGAAACCGGCTCCTCTTGGAGAAATACCCCAACCACCCCTATCATCGGGATCAGACCACAATAAGTCACACATAGGACCTTCATGAGGCACCTCCTGTATTCTGTTCAATTCTCTTACTTGATCTATTGTCTCAATCATTGGTGACAATCCTCCATGTAAGCAGAAAATCTTGTTGTCTACCAATGCAGTGATGGGGAAGTAATCGAATAAATCAGTGAAGAGCTTCCATACAGTGGCAGAGCCATATTTCCGCAAACATTCATCGTAAAAACCATACACTTGAGTGATTTGGCGCGACTCATGGTTTCCTCGTAAAATGGTAATTCTGTTCGGATATCTTACCTTCATGCATACCAAGTATGAAACGGTTTCTACAGAATAGTAACCTCTGTCAACGTAGTCACCCATGAACAAATAATTAGTATCAGGACACGGACCTCCGATTTTGAATAATTCCATCAAGTCATGGAATTGCCCATGGACATCACCACAAATTGTTACTGGGACTTGCACAGGCTGTACATTTTCCTCACATTGCAAAATATCAATAGCCAAGTCACAAAGCTTTTTCACATCAGCTTCACTCAAAGGCTCACATTGGGACAATTTTTCGATCCACTGGTCCAACTGACCATAAGAGGATTCAGCAACCGCCAGTTTCTTACTTAGGGCTTGTGTCTCTGCACTGGTTGGATGGACATCCTCAACAGCGTCTTCCATAGGGACATCTGTGTCTAATTCCATGATGAAGAGTGTTCCGTGAGTGGTTTAAAAAAAGTTTGGCGAAAAGAGGAATTCTTTAGGATATACCGATTTGCAACGAATTTGGTCGGTGGGGTGGGTCTTGTTTTCGTAGATTCAGGTGGGGGCTTCGTATCTTGGTAAAGAACGACAGATGGGCCACAATTATCGATAATTCAATGGAATTAAATGAAAATCCAAACTAAAACCGGTAAATACACTTGGAATAATTGCTTGAATCGGAAGATTGGATGCGTGAAGTGGGAGGGTGGCAGAAAATGGGTAGAACCACCTTGAAGTAGAAGTTAATGGATTAATCCCTTTGAAGATCGACAAAAAGATCCAATAATTAAAGAATTACGTGCTTGTATGCTGTCAGAACGAAATAACTATCAGCAGAGTCGAATTGCACTGGTGTAACAATGTAATATGTTGGAGAGGGGATGTTTTTTCTGTTTGAGTTGGTCGTCCACGGAAAGTTTCCTGGTGTTCAGGTTTTTGTCTAAATTAGGATGTTGCAATTCTGTTTGCTTGCCCCAAAAAAAACCATCAGTGAAGCTATCATCTAGGTAAAAATTGTAACATGGAGTTTTTAGAAACTTTTGACCAAAATCTTTGATTTCTTTTTGTGGAACAAAAATGACATCATTTATGCCAGGATAGTCGTAATGATCCTATTTCCCAAAGCAGCAGGTTTTAGGCAGAGAAAAAATTAAAGACTACAAAACTACACGAATCTTAGACAAAACTTTTTTCTTCTTCTTTGGAAAATCTTCTGCAATATAAGAAGTTTCTGGATATATTTTTTTATGCAAAAAAAACACCTGGATAATAGGTGATTACGGTTGATGGGGTGATTAATAGAGTGGTGGGTAACAGTGGTGGTGATGGGGCTGATTCTTGAAATAACGTAGGTTTTTCGCCAAATACCAAAATTTTATCTTTTTTTTTTCTTGACTACTTAGTATCAGATTGTTTTAAGAGATGGAAAAAGAAAATGAGAGATAATGAAAAATGGCTCGAGCTTTTGCTTCAACCTAGGTATTCCTTATTGTTGGAAAGGTTAGTCTTGAGATGAACTACTCTGTAACAATTCAAAAGTTCTTCCTTTTCATGACATAGGTTCGATTATTAAGTAAATTGAAAATTTAAGCAAGATTTATTCAAACAATGGATTGAGAAGATCAGATATAGAGTGACAGCCTAAGATCAGATGAAAAAACAATAAAGAGGAGAATTCCCTTATGCTCTTATAAAATCACCTGTTCTACAAGATATAATTTCAAAAGAATGTAATAAAACAGATATAGAATTTTACAGAGTAATGAGCTTAACCAATGTTAATGGCGGAACCAGCAACAGCTACCCAGGCATCCACAATAGAGGAACTCAAAGTAGAACCAAAGGTCACAGTGTCGTCGAGTTTCATAATGTGAATGGCACCCTTGGTGAAAATAACAGCAGCCTTAATGGTGCCGCTAACAGGTCTTGTGAGGTAGTCACCAGAACCTCCACCACCGTAACCGGAACCATTGTCACCTTGCTTGTCGTGCAAGTGAGTGATCAACATGTTGGAGCCGGTAGAAAGAATCTCAAACAAGTCCAACTCACCACAACCAGAGGCCCAACAAGAACAAGATTTAGCACCGTATTGCAAAGTTCTTGGGATTTTAGCGTTCAACATCCAAATAGCAGGCATGTCTCCATTGAAACCAGTAGCACTAGAAGAAGGCATTTCAAACTCGAAAACGAAAATCTTCTCGATACCACTCCAACCGTGGTAAGCAGGAATTCCGCTTCTGTAGAAGCCACAACCAGAAGTCTCTGACTTGTCGCCACAAGCAAGACCAGACATGATAAGGAACTCCTTGTTTGAACCAACAACGACATCACCAAGTGGAACAGCAGAGGAAGAGCATCCGGAATTGTCGGCATTGGCATAAGAGATAGAGTTACCAAAAGCAGAAGACCAAACTCCAGATCCAGCACCACCATAGTGGTTCAAAATGGTACAATTGGTGGTAGAGCCTGGGACAAAGTATGAGGACCTAACCCAGCCACCAGAAGAAGAACCAGAATTGGAACCAGAAGTTGCAGCAGAAGAGGAAGAAGCGCTAGAACCAGAAGAGGCAGCAGAAGCGCTTGAAGCGGCTGGAGCAGCAGTAGAGGCCAGCTTGGAAATAGAAGAAGATGCTTGAGCAGAAGAAGCACCAGTGGCAGAAGGAGTAACGGTGTTTCCGTTTTGGTCCAAGACAACCACTTGAGTGACGACTTTGGTAGCTCTTTTAACATGCTTATGAACATGGTGTTCAAGGGAAGAGCAGTCTGCATCTTCAGTATCATCTCTTTTTGCGCTTCCTGAACCAGTAGACTTGTAGTAGACACCGAATTGTTTCAAGTGAATCGGACCTCTGAAGTGAACAGATAACTCTTGGTCAAATGGAGACAAAGTACCGGAGAATGAGAGAGGAGAAGAGGAACAAGTACCCGTGCTTTCATCCATAGAAGTGACATCATTGTAAGAACCTGCGAACCCAACGTTGTTGTAGATCCATTTGGACGTTTGAGCACAATAATAGTTACCACCAATGTTCTGACAATCAGCTTGGACATAGGACACCAAGGCAGCGGCGATGATGGAAAGAGTAGCGAACTTCATTAAGGAAAGACTAGCTAGCTACACTTGGAAAAATAAGAAAAAAAATCAAGGAATGACTGGGGTAAGCGATATTTTTAAAAGAAGTAGGTAGGAAGAAAGAGGAGGTGTGTCAGGGGAGTTGAGTCGCGGACCAGCACAGCACGGTTTTAAAACATTCACAATAAGGACAATAGGAAGGAGTTCTGCATCGTGGATGGGAAGTGCTGGACAAAGGCAAATTCACCAGGGGTGTACACAAACATTACAATTGTATATAAGGATCTGGTACTATATACACGATGCAGATCGGGTTATAATGCAATATACGCAGGAAATTGAGTTGCGAGTGTTAAATTGTTCGCACAATATGGCTTTGCTGCCCACATAGGTTGCGTGTGGTACTATTTGAGACTAGAAACAAGCTTCCGATACTGCAAATAGACATGGGTGCGTTTGCTCTTAGGGGAATAAGCGTGAATAGGCATGGGTTAAGAAAAACAATCCTGGAACGCGGCTCTAAATTGTCAACAAGTGAGAGCCTTTAAGGGGAGTTGAATGCTTAGCTATTAGTGACGTAGGATTGAATAAATACTCTGGGCATTCCAAAGAACCCACTCTACCCCGTTCATTTTTCAGCTGATGGTGAATAGTTGTTTTCTTGGCGAATGATGTTTTGATCTGTCTGATATAGATGAGTGGGATGAACGGACACTGGGGGATGTGGTTACTGCAGGTGTTGAAGATGCAATGTAAAAAGTTCGAAAAAAAAAGAAAAAACTAGAAATGAAGAAAATTAAGACATGCGCCGATAAATCAACTTGATTTTTCTTAAATATCTAATATGCGTTGCCAAATATCGTCTTGTTTGTACCTTTTCTTTGCCGATGTTTTATACCCTTCGGCAAGATGCTGTTGTGCAGGCACTATAAAGGAGATCTTGCACGCATCAGTAGCACAATAAATTAAATAACCGGCTAAAATAACGTTGGTAGACCTCGGCTCGCTAGTTATTAATGTTTCCCCTAAGCTTTTCGGAGAGTTATCCTCCAAGGAGTTGGAGTTGTAAAGCGTCAATATCTTCAGTCAGGGTATGAACGTAATCAGTCACAGTATGACCATAACCAGTGGCGGAATAAAGGTGTTCGGTCGGAAGATGGAGTAAAAGTCACGGAGTTTTTCCCGACACAGAATCTCTTTTCTGATCCGTTTTAACGCACGGAATCTCTGTTCACATACAGAGTCTTTTTTAAGATAGGGGTTAATCTTAAGATACGCAGTCAGTACAATCTGCTAACCTATCGCTTAAGAAGTTGATTCAACAGTTGTGACAGAATCGAAGTTATACCGTTGATACCACATGATACCACATGATACTCATCGAAAGCATGCATTGAATATTGCCCTATCTGGCGCCGCAGAGTCCTGTTTTGGATTTCTTTACACATAATATAACGGGATCTGGCCTTAAAAGGATCTGGTCTTGCATACACGTTTTGAAAGATACGAACAAGATCTTGAAAGTCAGACATGTAGATAATCATAACGTTGTTGTCAGTTGATAATGAGCAATTTTTTTACTTGAGGATATGATTTTTCTACAATGTTTGAATATCCTTAAATGAAGAATAGTCATCGGCAGCTATTGCTGATATTGTCGATGACAGTACACAAATTTCATTTGAGTTTGCTTCTGCAGGAAAAGGACAAAAACCGTTGACGCAGTACGACACATAACGTTACTATATCTCCTATTACAAGGTGTCTAGCAGCAAAAAAAAAGAGGAATGAAAAGACAGATGAGCCTAGACCTTTTGATAAGTGATGATTATGCGGCTCTTTCATGAATAGATGGGAAGTAATGTGTTTCTTTTAGTCGATTGGGGAAACAATAAGATCCATTTCCAAAAAACACCCCGCATGGTTTGCCATTTAAAAAAAAGAATTAAATTGCAAAGCTTTGCAAAAGTTTGATTTACTCAACTTAGTCGACTCTACCGCCACTGAAGGTCTACAGAAGGTATACACCGAAACACTTAGTCATTGCAATAATTTCCAAGAAAAAACAAAAAAAAACCCCCAGCAATTTAAGCATCACAAAAAAAACATGCGGTTTCTGCAATACTTTTTGTTTAATTGCAATCGAGAAGATGCATGTTCAACCAAGACTTCCAAGACTTTCAAGACTCTTAAAATAAAATATCCTTGCCGTATAGAAAGTTATGTAACTTAAAGTGCGCGAAAATGCCGACCGAAAAAAAAGTTTCCTAATAGAGAAATGTGCGAAAGAGTATGAAACATAAACCAGGCGGCAGAGGTCCAAAAGTAGAAAGCGGTGAAACTCTCCCAAGGTCTATAAATACAACTCAAATTCCTGAGTCTTTTCAGAACAAGGCGACACTCCAAGGCTTTTTTTCAATCAACAGTTCTTAATCTCTTCCCCGACTCTTCCTTATTCCTTACCCTAAGAATAAAAGATACCATGTCTTTTAGAAATGAGTGTTGCCATGTCATATTGAATTTCAAAGCCTATTCGGTTCCATTGTAAAACCGAAGGCCAGTCAATACACTCTAATGGATAAGACCAAGAGAAGAAAGAAAGACAAAAAATCATAATAAAACACCCAAACTATTCAAGCAAAAATCAAGCTCCTTATGTATTTCAATTTGCTAAATACTCAGAGAAGTAACTTGATAATTGTCCGCCTCTGGCCTAATACATTACAATGGGACACTCTGGATCCCTTCACACACATACAAACTGCAAGAACGACCGGAAATAAAATTTACTTTTTAGTCTCCTTTACTCTTTTAATAAGTCACAGAATCTTTTCAAGTTTCCTTATCTTTCCAACTCTGATGCTTCGATATGCACACCGACCCGCACACTACTAATTATAGGTTACATCAACGGCCGATCATAACATTTTTAGGTAACAACCACTGCCACCATTGTAACAACTGCAGCCTCGGCCATCTTGCCCCCATCAAACCATTCTTGGTCGCAAATTCTATATATCAAATTCGAAATCTAAAGATTGATAATGGCTCGTAAGTCGATGTCTTATGATTCCCCAGAGATCACCTCTGGGTTCTTTAATCCTTATGAGCAAAAATCACTGCCTTCAACACCTACTCAAACAAAAGTCAAGACAAACCCAATTGTTCCAGATTATGAGATTACAGGCACTGTAGTGAAAAACTCCGCTTATAACATGAAGATTGTTGTAGTGGGAGATGGTGGTTGTGGTAAGACATGTTTGTTAGTTAGTTACGCACAACAAAAGTTTCCAGAAATTTATGTTCCCACTATTTTCGAAAATTATGTCTCAACTGTTAAGTCTCCTCTGGGTAAACTAATTGATCTAGCTCTCTGGGATACAGCAGGTCAGGAAGAGTACGATCGTTTGCGCCCACTTTCGTATCCAGATGCTGACTTAATTCTCATTTGCTTTGCTTTAGACAATCTTGTATCTCTTCAGAACGTTATGGATATGTGGTATCCAGAGGTGAATCACTTTTGTCCAGGGATTCCCGTTATATTGGTTGGCACAAAGACTGACTTGAAACTGACAATAGACCCTAACTTACCGGCCCAAGTCGCCGCAGACATTAACGCAATTGCATACATACTGTGCTCCGCAAAGACAATGAGCAATGTCAGAACAGTTTTCAATTTTGCTCTTGACTTTTTTCAAAAGGATAAGGAGTTTCAAGAGCAAGTGGAAAAGCTGAGAAACAGATTATCACGAATGATGGGTCAAGGGCATACTCGTGGACACTCGCGAAATTCAAGTAATAACAGTTACAAAAAGGGTCATTTAAAGAATTCCTCTGTTAATTCAGGTGCATTACTTAATGCCCCATTGACAGAAGAAGACTATGATACTAACCCTTATAAGCCAACAACCACAAAGAAATACAACGAAGAGGAGTTTGCTTTCACGCGGAAATCACGTTCCAGAAAGTGCTCCATCTTATAATCATTGTCTTATCCATTCGTTACCTCTTGACAATGCTACTTCGACCTTCTTCTGTTAGTCAATTTTATTGACACAGCCCAGGATTGAGTCATCACACGTCGTATCATGTAATTAATTCAATAAAGGGGACTCCGAACATGGGAGTTTTCTTTGATGTTTCCGAATATAGGAACAGCTCCACAAACAAGACAAGTTTGATTCCAATTTCGTATGAATTTTCTATGGGAGTTGAAAGTGATTGATAAAAGATTGAAATTGATTTTTAATTCAAAGATTGACTAATTTCGACACCAAAGATTCATAATTTTTAGTCTTAAGCTAGTAGTTTTTAGCAGTTAGATGACTGATTACTTGAGTAATTACCTGGTAACCTATATAACGAGAGAACCAACAGACCCCTCCAATGACTCCACCCCCACCACAGCTTATCGGTATTGTATCACCAGCGAATTTCTTGTAGATAAATACAAAGTGACACAATTCTAACCGTTCTGCTTTCCTAATTGGGCTATCAGCGCTACCACTTTTAGTTCACCTAACATAAAGTGACTAATATTGTGGTGCCGAGTGTGCAGGTGTGTTGTTCTTATCAAAATGGGACCGAAATCCTGAACCCATAGAATCAAAATCAAGAACCCAAAATCGAACTTCTAAAATTAAAATCCAATCAATATGCCAGTTCCTAAAGCACCTCTTACAAGAAATCTCGCAATTGCCTTGATTCAATTAATAGCCGGTGCAGACAAAGCTGCCAATTTGTCCAAGGTGACTAAATACATTGAATCTGCCATTACGGAGTCCAAAATTGGCAAAATTGACGTTGTAATGTTGCCAGAATGTTTCAACTCGCCTTATGCCGTTGATAAATTCCGTGAGTATTCCGAAGAAATTCCTAATGGTCAAACAACACAACTCCTCAGACTGTTAGCCAAGAAGCATCAGGTATTTATTGTTGGGGGGTCTTTCCCCGAACACGATAAAGGGAGTGGTCTTATTTTTAACACATCTTTGACATTTGATCCACTGGGCGAGATCATTGCTAAACATAGAAAGACCCATTTGTTTGACATTGACATACCCAATGGAATTACTTTCAAGGAATCTACAACTCTTAGCGCAGGCGACAAAGCGACCGTATTCAAATTGGGTGATTTCGGAACGGTAGGCCTTGGAATTTGCTATGATATCAGATTCCCGGAGTTGGCAATGGCGGCCTCAAGGGCTCCTAACAATGCGTTTGCAATGTTCTACCCTGGAGCTTTTAACCTTACTACAGGGCCTTTGCACTGGCATTTACTCGCCAAAGCTCGCGCTGTAGACAATGAAATTTTCACCATCTTGTGCTCTCCTGCCCGCGATGTTGGTGGTTCCGGATACCAGGCATTTGGCCATTCTCTCGTTGTTGATCCATACGGAAATGTCGTTGCAGAAGCTGGCGAGGGTGAAGAGATCCTCTATGCGCTGTTAGATAAGGATATTTTGCCGGCAGCTCGTTCTGGTATTCCTGTTCATTACCAAAGAAGATTTGATGTCTACGATGACGTGACAACCTCCACTAAGCTTAGTGATGTTTGATTTCGTTTATAATTGAATATGAAGTTTTTAAAAAAGAAATCTTCTGCATAAATGTGGTCTATATACAAAAGGCTAGAATTCCTCATCTTCTTTTCGCTCAATAAAATCTTGCAAAATCTCCATGAATTCAGCAGGCTTCTCACTAATAAGCCAATGACCGGCATCAACATCTTTGATTTCAAACTGAGGAAAGTAATTACCAATAACAGGAATAACTTCGTCCGGAACATAACTGGATTGCGAGCCCCTAATAAATAACGCTGGTTCCTTTGACCATCTAACCACGTTACAGTCGTAAGGCCACGATGCAATGTTTCCAGCAGATACAGCTTTAGCAATTATATCCAAAGGGATTCTTGATTTACATACCTGTTCTTTGGTGCCTCTATCAACATTCGTCAAAAGAAATTGACGGACTTCCTTAACAGGCTCGACTTTCGTCAATTCAGCATCCACGTCTTTGATACTAGTATATTTTTTTTCTTCAAGGGCGTAACGAAGTTGACGAATATACTTCCCGAACGGACCATTTGATGCACTTAAGCACACTGGTGCATTATCTACAGATACAATCATTTTTGGGAGATCAGGACGTCTAAGTGCCAAAGCCATAGCCGTTTTTGCACCCATGGAGTGCCCCACAATGATTGGTTTGTTTTCAAATTTTTGACTCTCAATGAATTTTTCTACATCGGCTGAAAGAGCAGGATAGTCTAACCTTGGGTTGTGAGGTGATTGCCCAAAGTTACGAAGATCTAGACAGTAAACATCTCTTGACATATTTTTAGCGATAGTTTTAGCTACAGACCTTGTATTTGACTTCGAACCAAAGAGTCCATGAAGAAAGATAATGGGCGATCTTTCATACACTGGATGGGTTGGTGGTCCATGCTTATCGAAGCTCAAGGCGACCGTAGGAATTTCTGTAGAGAGGGCATCGCCGAGATGTGAGGCATCATTAACACCATAAGACAGCAATAATCGCCTAGGTATAATGGTTGTTCGAATCAAAGTCCACGGCTGGAGCATTTTCATGTTAAGAGATGAGATGTCAATGGAATCAACGTATCTCTGTCATGTGGAGTGACAAGAAGCAATTCCCAGAATACGAAATTTGGACAGGGGGAAAGAAGAAAAAGCGAAAAAAAATTCAAATAAAAAACTACCATGTCATTGTTCTCTGTATTAATGATGTCGTTGTTCGTGATATATGTAACCTGACGACTGATGATTTCACTGCCACCAATATGTTTGTCTGTCATGACAGATCAGATCAGATATTATTTAGATACCAGAAAAAAGAAGGTCTAAATGTGTAGTCAAGCAACTCATATGTTTCAGACAGAACAATTAAGCTGTGTTAGACTTGTAGAGGGCAGGAGGAGCCAGTTCTGGAATGTTTGATTCAAGACAGATCTATGCCTGCTCTTGACTCTCTGGCTTCTCTTCTTGTATGAGCCCCCAACCCATTTTCAGGTTTAAACGTTCGTATCTTGCCCGGTCCTTGTCACTAACACTAGGTACGATCGCTCCAAGCGCACCGAGAAAATCTTCACGAGTGACAAGGATGGAATTATCGATTTCGTTATCGACATAAAAGCCAGAATCATCAAGTTCTTGAATCTTCTGTCCCATGAAAAACTTCTTTTTCAAGGCGAACACACCAGCTTCTCTCACCAACAGAGACAAGTCAGCACCAGAGAAGTTACGACACTTTTCACTTTCAGCAATTTCTTGAAGATCAACATCACTGTCCAAAGGAGTGTTATTGAGCTTCGTGAGAGTTTGCAAAATAGCAAAGCGCTCCTCTGCTGTTGGTAGTTCTATGTACAAAGTTTTGTCCAAACGACCAGGCCGGAGCATAGCCGAATCAATCATATCAGGTCTGTTGGTAGCTCCAATAACAAAAATTCCTTGACGATCATTAAGACCATCAAGCTCGGTTAAGAGAGTGTTGACAACACGAGCACTAGATTCCGATAAAGATGATGTCCTCCGAGGCACCAAGGCATCCAATTCATCGAAAAAGATAATACAGGGGGCAGAGGCACGAGCCCTTTGGAAGACCTGCCTTACTGCACGCTCTGATTCACCAACGTACTTATTGAGCAATTCAGGACCCTTCACTGATATGAAGTTAGCCCTGGATTCATTTGCAACAGCCTTTGCAAGTAATGTCTTACCACATCCAGGTGGCCCCCACATTAAAACACCAGCAGGTGCACTTATTCCAACCTTTTGATAAAGTTCGGGCTTCTTAATTGGTTGCACAACACACATGTGAAGTTCCATTCTAATCTTAGTCAAAGCTCCAACACTTTTCCATGTAACATCAGGAACAGTCGCAAATCCTTCACGCTTAGCAGTTGGTTGGATCGTGGGTAATGCGGTTTTGAAATCATCATAAGTGATGCTAAGAGGCGCAAGCTGTTCTTCAGTCAAAGGAGAGGGATGCTTATCAAGAAATTTCTGAATGGTAGAAAGTTTTTCAGCCTCTGACTTATTGTCAAAGTTGATTTGCGCAAGCTCACCATCGACATCCATATTATCCGATTTTAGTAATTGTTCTTCCTCAATCTCACTAAGGCTTTCAAAAATTCGTTTAATGGCAGAAATTCCTGCAGCAGTAACCAAACTTTTGAGGTCAGCGCCAACAAAACCAGGAGTCAATTTTGCTAATTCTCTGTAATTGAAATCCTCACCATTTTGTAGCTTTAAGGTAGCTGTCATTGTCTTTAAAATGGAACATCTTTGTTCTTCGTCAGGGACACTAAGCAAAATTTCCCGGTCAAATCTTCCGGCACGACGTAAAGCCGAGTCAAGAGAGTCGGGTCTATTGGTAGCCCCGAGGACAATGACCGCCTTCCCGTCAGTGTTTGATAAAGTTAACTCATCCATGGAAGTGAGAAGTTGTGCCACAATACGACGTTCCATTTCTCTTTGAGCACCACCATCTCTTTTTGGAGTAATGGCATCGATTTCATCAATAAAAACGATACAGGGCGCTAATGACTTGGCCTCCTCAAAAACTTCTCTAAGTTTTTTCTCGGACTCACCTGACATGCCTGATACAATGGAAGGAGCAGAGATGCTGATGAAAGATACTTGTAGTTCACCGGCAAGAGCATTGGCAATAGTGGTCTTACCACAACCTGGTGGGCCGTACAACAACACACCACGAGGAGGTTCAACACCGGTTGAAAGATACACCTCAGGATGAAGAATTGGTAGACCAACTAGCTCCATAAGTTGAGTTGTAATAGACTGAAGACCACCCAAAGAAGAAAGTTTAATATCAGGAGGGGTTCTGTCCTTTTTGGCTTTCTTGTTTTTTGTAGTCACTTTCGAATCCTTACTTCTTTTCTTCCCCGAGGCCTTCTCACCAAACTCAGATTCGTTTGCGTTATTCATGTTCCACAAAGACACAAGAGACTTATTGAGCGAGTTAGTGTCTTTCTCCTCCATTAAGTTACTTGGATCAGTTCCTTCGTAATCACTTTCGGCCAGATTCCCATTAGCTTGTTCATCCAACTCCTCCAACTCTTCTTCACGGAAGCTGGTCAAAACAGCATCGACCGATTTTTCCAAAATTGATCTTTTTTGACGCCGAAGAGAGTGATCCTTTTCTGTCACATACTTCATTACCTCTTGGATTCGTAGGTCTCTGGCTAATGCAACATGTTCCAATGAATTCGGATCATTTTCGGGATTTTCAAGCTGGGCCTGGGCAGTTCTTTCGTCTAGGAGATTTTGTATGAGATTGCTTACTTTTCTATCAAGTTCATGCGCCCCGGACCCTGCCTTTTTAGCCATCTTGGTTGTGGTTTGTGTCTTAAAGCGATGAGCATCGAGCCTGTACCGGCGCCCCAAATAAGTAAATAGATCCCCAATTGGAGATGGTATCAATAAGCAAGGCAAGAACAAAAGGACAACTTGTTAAAAATAATACTGTAGAGAAAACTTTGCAATAAATTTATTAATTGATTGTTAGAATACATCAGATCCAACCAGCTTTTGTTTGGCTGTATCCATGATTTTGATTGAAAGTCAATAGGGAAGCTTATCATGTGTTAAAACGGAGAAAAATATTTGAATGAAGTGAAGAAATAAATCTTCAGCGAGTTTTTGATTTTAAGGTTTGCGTATTCCTGAATGTTGTATTAAAGAATCCTCTTTAGCGTGGTCGTCCTACCTTAACAAGAAACAAACCAGCCTCAAGACCAACACAATAAACAACAGTTCTTTACCAAATCAAAATATTTATCTTCATATTTACACGAGTGGGTTAAAACCTGTCTTTGAATATCTCAGTACCCTCCCTCTGGGGCACATTGTATCGAACAAGACTAGACTCTGCCCAATGCTCCAAATCTGGAGCAACTTGGTCCCAATTTGGGTCCTTCTTCCAAAAACAATTAAATCCAATTTGAATCTAATTTGAACCCCATTTGAACCCGAAATGATACCAAATACCTCACTATACCTGAATTTGCGTCGTTCCGAAGAAGTTTCTTTCATGTTCTTTACTACATAGCAATGAGTGCATTTATGGTTGCAGTCAAGCACGTTGTTTACATAATTTCCAGACCACTTCGGGCAAAAGATCGGTGCAGTAAATCCGACGAAGTGTGGCCTAGGCAAATTTTGAAAAAAGTTTTGTTCAAGTAAGACAAACAGAATTCCCAATTAGGGACCAGTTATTTCTTAGACAAATGAACATCTCCCACAATGTTTCTGGTGTATCTGACCATCCCTTAATATGTTCATAACCATTTTCTAGCATATTTCTGATCATTACTTAAATCGTTTGTTATTGTTTCCAAAAGTATCCCCACTACGTTTTGTTTGCTTCCGGTCCTTCCGCAACTTCGATTTGCAGCAACCTTCCACACCTTTTCTGCAGGGCAATAATTTGCAGCCACTTCTAGCAATTAGTTGAATTGCTGCCCCCACAAATATAAATACCGTGGAAATTGTCATCTTTTGGTAAACTCATCATCACATAGAAAAGCAACACTATAATCACAATGTCCGACTTTGGTAGAAAATCTTTCACTGACAAGGCTACTGAGGCCGTCACTCCTGAGTCCCAGAAATCCACTTTCGAGAAGGCTTCTGAGAGTGTTACCGACGCTGTTGACGGTTTTGTTGGTAAGCACACCCCCGACTCCCAAAAGTCTTTCGGTCAAACCGTTTCCGACAACGCTAAGCAAGGTCACGATGACGCCAAGGAGGCTGTCAACAAGAACCAACACACTCTTGCCGAGACCGCTTCTGAGTATGTTGAGGCTGCAAAGGAACAAGTTGCCAACGCTGCTAATTACGTTTCCAGCGTAGTCACCGGTGCCACTGAGGGCGCTAAAAAAGCCTCTGATGAATCTAAGTAATTTCATTAGGTTCACTTCTCTCAAGGTGTATGAAAATAAACGATAAATAAAAGCGATCCTTCTTAATCTTCTGCGTACTTGTAGCTTGGGCATATCATATACTGGTACAATTGGAAAACAAAATATGAGTTAAACAAGATTTTCTTTTCTCCTAAAGCTTTTGTATCATGTTATCAAAATTAAATTCTGGAATAAATTCTTGACTAAATTTCCCATGGGTCTCGGGCTATTCCCTCCAGTAGTTCCCCAGATTCACCTGTACACTACTTATATTACTTTGAACCATACTCATCTCATCACCAAAATGGATCTTCACGCCCTGAAAAGTGACTCGGACAACGAGAGTACTAATCTCAGTGATTATTCTGTCCCAAAAATTACAACGAATATTGCTAAAGCTCATGTAAACAACAACGAAGATGACGACTTTGCAGACTCTTCCGATGAGGAGGAATCAGTTTATGTTACGAAAAAGAAAGTAAACCCAGATCAATATAAAACTAATGACGAATCCGAAAGCGAAAATGAAGACGATTCTTCTGATGTAAAATCTGAAAAAACCACAGCCTCATCAAAATTGGATGAGTCTGAAGCCATGGTGCTAGAACAAAAGAAGAGAGCAGGGAAGCTTAAGAAGATGACCCCAGAGCAGCTAGCCAAGGAAGAAAAGAAAATAAGAAAGACAGGTGTATGTTACTTGTCTAGCATCCCACCATACATGAAGCCCGTCAAACTAAGGTCTGTTCTTTCAAGATTTGGAAAGTTGGACCGTATTTTCTTAAAACCAGAAGATCAAGCGTCCTATCGTAAACGTGTTAAGTATGGCGGAAACAAAAAAAAAAGATTCACCGAAGGTTGGGTAGAGTTCGTCAAGAAAAAAGACGCAAAGTTGTGTGCTCAAACCATGAATGGAAATATAATCGGAGGTAAGAAATCCTCCTACTACCATGATGATATAGTGAACATAAGATACTTGCCTGGTCTCAAATGGGCAGACTTGACACAACAAATTGCCAAGGAGAACGAGGAGCGTCAAGCCAAGATGATGTTGGAGATCTCTCAACAGGCTAAGCTTGACAAGACATTCATAGGAAACGTTGAAAAGGCAAGAAGAATCGACCGCAAACGTAAATTGGAAGGTCCCGAATTCGAAGAACTGTTGGCAAAGAAGGTATTTGATCAGCGTGATGTGACTACTACTCGTGCAGATTCGACTGCCAAAAAAGCGGATGCTTCAAATAGTCTTCAAGATGTTTTGTCAAAGGTCTTTTAAAAAAAGAATCAAAACAAACCATATCTCAATACAAAAATATTAAAAATCATTACATAGAAAGCGCAAGTGATGGGTAGATAGGACTTTAGTATCGATATACATTATATTGAACTATGAATACATACTGTACAACGGGCTAAACCTACAATTACTTTTACAATTTTTGAGCGAGGAAGTTAACTCTTTGAGCTAACTCTTCTCGACTCTCACATCCTAACTTCTTCTGCACCATTTTGTTGTTAATGATAACGTGATTAGGGACCGACAGTTCCACAAGAGCTCTTAACTTAGTCCATTTTTCTACCAGCCACGGCTTTAAAACTGGACGATTCATTGAATGGCCGAGTTTCTTTCTAATGACTCTTGTGTTCTTCCTTTTATATTGATTCTTAGGTTTGGAAGTCCTATTTTGGCCAGGACTACCCAAGATCAGTACATTACTTTCGACAGGGCGCAATCGTTTGCGTGATTCGTGGAGATTGTTAGATTCAGGCTGAATTTCCGTGGTTTCAGACTTACGTGGCGGAAGAAGCAGATGCAAGCTTTGTAATATTTCTTCATCCGAGTCACCGGAGCCATCTGATTCGTTGGAGCTGGTGCTATCCGCAGTGACATTCCGCTTCTTTTTGTCATATACCTTAAATCGTTCAATGCTTGAATTGATTTTGTCGAAGATTTCTTGGGTGGTCCTTGGACGTATGGCAGAGCTTTCAGAGATGGCATTTACTGCATCTACAGCTGACGTATCAACAAAGTCCTTGGTTACTTCTCGACGGAGTGGAGAAGATCTGCGAGGTGTATTAGTTGAGATCCGTAAATCTTCGGAAGTACTGGTCTTCGAGTCCTGTCTCCGAGTCTCGTGTGGATTGGAAACGACACCTGGTTGATGTTCTGTATTACCGCGTTCAAATGCGCGAGACTTTCTGAACAAAAGAGAGTTTTTTTCCGGCAGATCGCGATCCGAGGAATCGAACTCCAATTCGTCCGGCTTGTGCGTTCTATCTAGGAATTTATTCCGCAAACTCATCCGGCCAGCGGTCAACTCAGGCGAGAATAAATTGTCATCAGTTATTAGTTTTTTCAGCCGTATAAACGCAACATCTGAATCAATGTCTACATCTTTTGGTTGCGTCATGATTTTGGGTTGAAACCTTAGTTCAGGCTGATGCAACAGGGCCAATGGCTTAGTAGCTTGCATGGACAAAGCCTTGTTGGACAGCGACGTTTGATCAACAAAGTCTGATGGTGTAACTCCATGAATAGCCCCTGTCACAAACTTTGACCTTGAGCCTGAATTCGCGTCAACGTATTGCTTTTTGATGGTTTCTACCCCAGAATTTCCGTTGGTTTCAGACGTAACTGGGTCTCTTGTTACTGGAGCGCCATGGCCAAAGGAGAGGACCCTATTGGATTTCATTGACGAGGAATGTTGCTGAGGCAGCAACCCCGAAGTTACTCTCCTGACTTTGAAAGTCATAGCGACCGAAATGATTTTTGGTTGTTTGTCTTTGGTTATGGTAAACGGTGATGTGCAGGTGTCTTGTTATTGATTTCCAAATGGCTGCAAATGAAAACCTTAGACGGACAAGGAATCAACAAAGGAACTACCAATCTACCCATCTAAAATTTAAGATTTGACGAAAAAATTTTTGTATCATTGGATGACTATTTTCTTCTGACAATTAAGTCTGCTAATACCTCGGCTTCACAAGCAGTAATAGAACCCTTACATAAACCATAGGTGCGTTCATAGTTGATGTAGCTCAACAGGCCCAAGAAAACCTTCAACATTGCCGTGTTTTTAATTTCACGTATTCCAGTTAGAAGCGGTACCGATAATTCTCCTTTTGTGGGATGGGTGACTAGTATAGGTGTGTGTTTGGACATGAGTGATTCAGTCTTCTTCGCCAAACGATCAATTAAAGCACTATCACTTATATCTTCGGCAATTGATCCGTCTCCCACAAATACCCAAGAAGTCATATTAAATTCATCAAAGTTCAATAGCAAAAGCTGGTCGAGTAATTTGCACGATGATAACAATAGGCTTAACGGCTCGTCCACCAATGCTGAAAGTTCTTTGGTGGTAAGGTCCAAAAATGACAGAATTGACTCGGCTATTGACTGGTTAAAAAACGACCAATGATCGACAAGATGCGAGTCTGAGAAACGAAGCGTAATGGCTCTAAGAAGCGTGAAAATCTGACTTTTCACCAAAGACGAAGTAGTGCTTTTCCAAGCTAATCCTAAGCGACTAAATAAGTCATTGAGTCGAGGGCCAAAGGCGTCAATGGGCAGGATTAAAAACAAATAAGCGAGCCTTTTGAGACACAACACCGAGTTTTGAATCTCAGAAGAGTCATTCCATAAGAAGAGATTAGCTGCGGCTGCTTGCTGATGGGGAGTGACACGAGCAACAAATTCTGAGAGCTTCTCATTTTCGTTGATGATCCAAAGCAGAAAGCATTTTTTCCATTCATCTTCAGTATATCTTTCTGCAGCGAAAAATGAATTATCAACAAAAACGTCGTTTATCAATTGCTTCCATGCTTTGACAGGGTAGTTCTGCCCTATAACTTCAAGGAGACGAGGTAAAGAAGAATCAAAAGATTCAACTTTGCTTTTGAGTTTTGGTGTGATGATAGTGCTTATAGTCGCAGTAATCAACGCAGATGTTTTATCGTGGTCTTGAAGAAACAATGGGAAGTCATTGATATGAAGTATGAGTTTCTCATTGAAATCCTTCTCCATCACAAAATCATTTAACTCACTCCTTTTCGTCAATATTGAGGAAAAGCAGCTGGAGTAAAATATTGCCATTTCTTTATAGCTAGAATTTCTTCCCTTTGTTTTAATGGCAATAGTTTTCATCACATCAAGAATATCGAGAATAATAGAGTTGAAATGTGAAATGTGCGCAATCACGTCCTTGAAGAATTTGACAAAGTAGTTCCATTGATCATCGATAATATCATAATCCACAGACTCCAAGTATGGAGAAAGAAAACTTGACAAATCTTCTACCAGAGTATGAGGGCTGAGACACATTCTTTCTCTTTCAGGCAAAATTTGTGGATAACACTTGCCCTTGATAGCTGTCAATATATGAGGAATAGTTGTCTGGGCTTGACCACTGTCAAGAATATGGAGAACTTTGACCTTTGATGTGATGGCCATGGGAGTCAGCACGATTGTTTCAATCACACGCTGTCTTTCCAAATCACTAGCAGATTCGAGAAGTTTTCTCGATCTGAAACGAATTCTATTAGTTAGGTATTTCACAGATTGTTGCGAGGCAGTTTCTGGCAACTTCATTCCCGCTTGGGAGTCCGCCCAGTTCCATAATTCATATGCTGTCAATGAAGTTGCCGATATCACATCTAGCACATCAGAAAATATCCGTTCTTCTTCAGATTTAGCCTGTGGAGCTTCAATCTGAAAGACTCCAGAAATAACATTGCCCAAAAATCCATTCTCGCTTGGAGCGGAGATAGAAGATGTACTAGTTGTTGATCTTGCAATATGAGAATGGACGAGAATCATGATATTCTCAAGTCCTGTCATTAGCACAAGAATCGATTCCTCCAATTTATTCCCATTCTCTAATCTTTGAAAACTTTTCAAAGCTTCAAAGAGGGACTTGATTTTGTCGATAATAGCAGAAACCAAATTGCTCAGGAACTTCAAAATACTACCTTTTAACACATGGAGCATGGAACTTGAAAGTTGAAACCATGAATCCAAAAGGCGTGGCGAGTTACAGACTGAAATACAATCAATCACAAATGATGCGAGTTTTGGCAATTCTTCATTTTCTGTTTTGGTTACGAACCGGAGAGCCACATTCAGACTCTTGGCCATGTGCAAAGTGTCACGAATAGCTATGAGATAAGAATGGATGAAATTATCAAAACTTTCTCCCAGTGTTTTTGACTCGCCGATGTAGTACATGCATGTATCTATCGATGCAGAAAAGAGTTCATCAAAGTTTGAGTCGGACCCACTTATGCAAGTAATATACAAAGCCAACGCAAGCGATGTACAATGGGAAAATGAAGCAAAAGTAACTTCGTTTGCAGCATCCAGAGCATTGATTCGAAGACTAGTGAAACGAGTCGCAATTCTTAAAACCAAGGACCTATAACTTGAAACATTCCAGCTTTTAGAAAGAGCTTCAAACTTGTATAAGGTTTCAGCAGCGATCGATTCTTTGGATAAAGCGTCCTTCATTGTTTTCTTGTTTGTGCATATGACATCATTCAACGTTTGTAAATAGTAAGAAACCATTGAAAGATCGTCATTGGTACTTAATTGCTTGTTTGGTTCCCAGGTAATTAGAAATTGTATCAATGGTTCGGTGATGTTTTGCAACATTCTCTGACTACAATTCTCCCGGATTATGCGCAGAAGAAATCGTTGGAGGTCAATTGACTCACTTGTTGCTGGCTTCTTGAGTCCATCAAGAATAATGTACAATGGGGAAGCCAAAATGGAAGATGATTCTTTAATATCAACAGAATGAATCCATAAAAGCTCAAAAGCTTTGTACTTGTAAGTTTCTGGAGTTTTCAAAATCATGGTAACCAAACCTGCTTCGATTTCTGAATGGTCAAAACATGATTGTAAATCAAATATTCCTCGTACTGATTCCACCTGGTTGCAAGCGGGATATTCAGAACAAATCATTTCCCAGAAATTGGACATGATAATTTGAATGAGTCTTGATTTCTCTTTGTAAGACATAATCGAAACCAAATAACGTGATAGCTTATAAACTCCAAATATGTACGCATTGCTATTATTATTTAATGGCAAGTCGTTAACAATTTTCACTGGAAGGTCGAGTATCGCGTTTTTTAGCATAATGTCGCCATCATCTAATAATCCTTCTATACGAGGAACGGAATATACAAACTCGCTAAGGAGTGAAGAGATTCGCTGAGTGTAACGTTCATCAAGCAAAGCAGAAATGTACAATGTCTTGAGACCTTTTAGCAAAAAGTAACTGATCGTCAGGTTTTGAATGGAGAGTGATGCATTCTCATTTTGGGATAAATCCTCATAGAACTGTTTAATTGCTTTCAAAACATGAGGTAAACCTAGTTCACTTTCTTCAGTATGTTCTTCTGAAACTAGAAGATCAGGGCGCGCCAAATTTGCTAAAGCCTCAAGAATAACAAGCGAGTTCTCGTCGAGAGACATATCCAGTATATAAACAAGGATAGCAAGGTGGATATGCACCGAGGATGAATCATCAGGAAGGTCAAAGTATTTGAGAATAAACTGGAGCATTTCTGCATCCTCGCGAGAATTACTCTGTATCAAATCACAAGTCACATACCTCCATATGTAAAAAGCTTCGACCTGGTTGAAAAAAAGCTTTGTCTCATGCAAAATTTCTTTGGATTGATTGTCTTGATCCACAGCATCCTTGCATTTCTTGAGAATAGAAGTAAATATCAAGGGGGTGACGAGTTGGCTAATTTCCCACTTGTCAATGATGAGGGAAAGGCTCATTCGTATCGCGCAGATTTGAGATTCAGACAGGGAGCTGTTAAGCAAGGAAGAAATTCCCTTTTCAACAAAGGATAAAGCATGTGTTGAGAAATACTCTTTACGAGACGATGAGTCCAGGCCTTCATTCGATGATAATGCTCCTAGGAACCATGCCCATAGACGCCTATTAAGACTCATTTCCTTTTTTAAAGTGGTTTTCACACATGCCATGACGAGTATCTGTTTGTCCGATGCGTTGACAAGACTCGTGAAAACAGGAGATTTTAAAGGTAATCTGGCCAATAGAAGATCAAAAAAACCTCGAATGACAATGATGTCAGTTGCAGGGTTGAATGTAGTTTTAGTGTCGAGTGCAGAAGCGAAAGCTCTAATGAGTAAGCCTCCCTTGTCTGAGAGACATGCCTGTGCCTCTGATGAGTATATCATCCCAGACTCCAGCTGAATTGTACTAAACATTGGAAGATGGGCCAGGCACCAGTTCAATGCACCCATTCGCTTTTCTGGGTTTGATATAATGCAAAGAAATAATTCCTGCCAGAAATGAGTGTTATTGGAGAGACTTTCCTTAAACACTTCGAGTAACCTGAGACAATCTGCAAAAATTTCTGAGTTTTCATCATCAAGACCCGAAAGAAGAGAAAGAAGAATTGGTTTAGCAATTGATTTTAGAGTTTTTGCATCAAGGTGTGGCAAGATCTTCAGCTCATAGAGAGAGAGTAATTGCGGTTTTACCAGAGTAGAGCCATAAGATAACATCAGCAACAAGCCCGGTAGCCATATAAAGATCAGATTATTGAGTTCCTTGAGAGTCAAAGAGTCGAAAATGGAACCATATACCAACAACGCCTTTTGGTGTACTCCACTAGGGAGGTCTGGTGAAAGGCATAGAGCCAACTTGTTCAGGACCTGATCCTGAAGAGGAAGCCATGTAGCACTTCTTGGTTTTACAGGCAACGCTAAAGCTTTCAGAAGTCGTGAAAGAAAGGTGATGTAGTCTGCCCACTCTTCGAGTAGGTAGAATGTAGCTATAGCTTTCTCCACCTGAGTTACATATCGCTTATCCTTTGGAGAGTCGTGTATAGGCAGCTCCAGTTTTGGAGAAACTTTAGTTGCAATGCTACTATCCATAATTCGATTCAATTGATGAATGCACAATAGAGTTTTTGTCAATGTTGGTGGATGTGTTCTATGACCCTGGAGTTACTGGAGAGACCGTCTACAGGAAAGGTAAACATAATTATGACAGAAATTGAAATGAAAGAAACAGAGACAACGGATGTTTAATGGAGGCGACAATTTTGATTTAAAAACTTTAATTCCATTGATTTTCTTATTTATGTTTTTCAGATAATTTTGTTGAAAGATTGTGTTGGATGAGGAAGTTCTTGATTTCTTTGAATTTCGCAACAATCGGATCTTTTGAAAAATTCTTGAAAAGTAACAGTGAACTAGTCAAAAAAAAACAAGTTACAGGAACAACAGGACAAAAAAAAAAGAACGAAAAAATAATAAAATATCGACGTTTAATTTATGAAACGAAGCACACAATAACATCTGCTTTGTATCTTCGGCTCAAATGCAGAGATCTGCAAGACCCTTCAAGAATAATGTTTAACTAATAACATGCAAGTTCGCAACTTTTATGCATCAGATTTTGGAATAAATATACATATACATATATGTATTGTGGTGCATATTGAGTTTTGGTGAAGGAATGGTGTTCCAGGTGTTTGTCTAGTATAAATATTCTTCCGTTACTGATCTTCGGAAACAGTCCAGTTTTAGAGAAGATTGGGATTCTTCTCTTTAATTGCTTTTCGTCACTGCCGCGACATAGCTAAGAGTGACTGAGGTATTTTCTTTCAATGTTCAAATCTTAATTTTCAAACCCTTTTGTTATCCTAATCTTGATTTTCCAATCTTCCAATCACAAGCTTCATTTTTAACTCCTTCGTTTCACTTCTTTTCCTTCGAATTTCATTTAAACTGTTTTTCATTGTATTGTTCATCATCTTCTTCTGTTGTGAATCTATAATCAAAAGATGATTTTACCTTTCAAAGATAATGATTGAATATTCGAAAGTATCCGAAATCAAATGCCGATTAGACCTGGATTCCCGAAGTAGCAAATAAATGACGCATATCAAACGACTAATTCGAAAAAGGACGTTAATGGCGTAAAACATTTGACGGTGGCTTAAGAGCACTTGGAACAGCGTGCATGGAACGAGATGCATGGAACCATGTGCACGCGAAAGCAAGCAATATGCCAGATAATTGTGGGGTGCTTTTATCAGTACTAGTTTATCTTGTTGTACATTCTATACTGAAAAAACGCCCTAGTCAATTTAGCATAATAATGAATTTCTTGGGAAAGCTCCACCAATTTGTCAATATAGTAAAGAAAGTATTCAACCAATGAAACTATCCCATCTGCAATAGGTGTAATGTATCGTTGTGTCCACAAGTAGAATATTTCAAATATGGAATAGAAGAAAACCGAGATCCAATTGTTGTCTGGGGTCTCTTGAGTAGTGAGTGAATTTTCAACTGTAAACATTGCGAACGAAGAAAAAAAAGTTTGTATTTTTGTTGTTGATGCAATTTTATGGATAGTGCGATATTATAAGCTATTGCTTTTTTGTTCTGCTAGCTTCATCGATGGGTTACCTTTTTTTGTTTGCAAAAGAAAGAGATAAATAATATGCCTGGGAGAGATACTTTGACTGGCAACCTTGTTAAATACTCCGAACATGTCCTCTTATAAGGAAACTCATCACACACTCCCCTCCCTAGGAAACAACATTGCCATGCAGGAGCTCCAAATATTGTGACCAGGAATGATGCTGCGGAAAAACAAGGAGTTCCAATGAGCAGTCTAGATTAGATTGTTGCATGGAACAATAATTGATGCCTGGTTTTGAGATCGTTGTAATAGTTGCTCCATTCGCTAGTCAAAGCACTGTCGCTTACTAATGCGCTATTAATAACTTTGGAGAGTTTGATAATTGCTCTAAGCGTATCACCATGACTTTCTGTCTCCTGTGTAGTTGCTTTCCCGCGGAGGTTGCGACTCAGTACTTTAGCCAAAGCCTGCGTGAGCTCGTAAAGATTAGAGATCTGTGTCAAGTATGAGTGATCGTTCTGGATTATTTGGATGAGATTTTCAGCAGCTAAACAGATAACATCGTTTTCCGTGTCGTTCAAACCCTTGGCCAGAAGTTGTTCGATGACCTTTACCCTATCGATATAAACGTACTGTTCTTGTGTGAATGTATCGTTGACATTGATCATGGCATTAATTAGCTCGTAACTCAACTTACGAACCTCAAGTCCCTCATCAACCACATATTTGTATGGCCCCATAGGAATTACCTTCTTAAACTCTTCTTTTGCAGACAATTCGTCAAAAATAAGTGGTAGAATAACGTCGTTCGCAAGCACTGCGAGAGTCCTTGACTTATTGTAGACACCAGTAAGAATAGTGCTGACAATAGCCAGTTTCAAATCCAAATTCTGTTTAGGAAGATGACTAACCACTTGCTCCAAAATTTTTTCATCGAAAGCTTCTTTTGAGTCACTCAACAACAGTTTTGTGACAACAATCATGATGTAAACTAAGGAATCGTTTCCTTCTTGAACAGCAGCAGATGTCAAACATTGCAAAATCCTCAGTTGATAATCTTTCGAGGAATCCAACAAGGTTACCATGCTAAGAATTTCACCAACTAGTTTGAGAACAGCTACATCACTATGTGTAACATCTTTTACCGAGTTAGCAATAGCACCGACTATAGTGTCCCATATGAGTGAAAGAGCCGGGATACTCGACTCGATTTTACTTTGCTTTAACATCTGCTTGATCGATACAAGTAGGAGCGTTTTACTGCTATCATTTGCTTCGCTAAATTTCTGAAAGCATTCCAACAAAAGAGGTAACTTTTCGTCGAAATTGGAGAACACGCTTAACCCCAATGCCTTAGCAGCTGCCAATGAGACTGGTTCGGAGGGACTCTCCTTAATTATTGAAAGGAAATCATTGTAGGAGATCTTGGAGTCGTTTGATTCAGAGCACACGCATCCTATGAAGTGAATGGAAAAAATGAGCTGTTCAATTGGCAATTCCTCGTTAGAACGAGTTGCCAAGAGCAAGGTATTCTCAATGTTAGAAACTTCTGAGACGAGCTGACAATTTTTGACAACAATAGCCAAGAACTTAGCAGAATTAAATTGGCTCAAATCAAGCTTCTTCTTGACATAGGAACACAATTCTTCCCCCCCTAATGTATTATTTTCAGAAAGTTTAATAGCCAAAAACTCTAATGATTGACTTTGAACTTCTTCGGTGTCCAAAGAGATAATATGCGCAACAGAGTCCAAAATGGTGTCTATGCTCTCGCCATCAACCTTTCTAAGTTCCATGATGTAGCCCAAAGCAAACGAAGCTTTGTTTAAAAGGTGAGGATCGGTTGAATTCTTAAGAATTTCCAATATCTTGCCGCACAATACTTCGATGGCTGCCAAATCCCCGGTATACTTTGTTCTTTCAAAAATTGTTTGAATCAAAATCAAAGAATCTCCATACAAGGAAGAATCACCAGATCCCAAGTATAAGCTGAGTTTTTCAATAATTAGAATTGAAAGATTTAACGAGTCAAAAAGTTGGGAGTTGTGCTCACATATTTGATTCAAACATTCAATAGTGTAAGACACTGTTACCTCATAGTTTAAACTTTGAGTGAAGGTCTCCACTGCTATTCTTTTATTTTCCTCTGTTATAGGAATTTGAATCAAAAGCTCAGAGAGATTACCTAAAAGTTGCTGACGAACATCTCCTGAAAATTGTCTTGAATTGACTCTTTCGGCAATAGTCACAAAAAACTTATCGTTGGCAGCATTAATTTGCAACTCAGTCAGAGGTTTTTTAGAATAGAAGAGTTTGCAAACTTGCAAATACTTGGAAAGAAAATTGGAGTAAGCTCTCTGTCCTGATAACGAGTCAGTTAAGTCATTCACGAGAAGCAGAGGATCCGGAATTTGCTCCAAAGAATATGTCTTTAACATGACCTCATAAAGACCTATAAGTTCGGAATGACTGTTCAAAGATATGTTGAGGATTTTCAATCTCTCAAATAGCGTAGTAAGAAAGTTAGCGCTTAAATGTGACGTCATTGTTGAAATCAATGTCTCAATTAATACCTCCAGATATGAGAATTGAAGAATCCAATTGGGAGTAAGCAAATAATCGAAAACTTGTGTCTCAATAAGTGGAACAAAATCGTTAACGAAAAGACGGCATAATTGGTCAGTTTCTGAATTTCCGTTCGCAGATTGGGATTCCAACAGAGCGATCAAACGCAAGATAGTGACAGTGACAGAAATGGCTTCGTTTGAAACATAATCAGTTTCATCACCGATCGATTGTATGGCTTGTCGAACTAATTTTGTTTTCAAGATTGTTTTTAAGACCAAAAACCGGTTCGCCAATAATTGACCCAATGCTACAAGAGCCAGAGTACGTAGCTTAGATGCCAAACCGTCCGAACCATCAAGATCTGCTTGTTCAATTTCGTCATCATCGGAAAAATCAATTTCCTCATCGTCAGTATCAATGTCATCTTGTTTCTGAGTTGCCAATGGATCATAATCAACAAAGACCTCCAATATCGCGACTATGGATGGTAAGTAAAGGTCAATGAAATTCTCGTATGAAATGCATGGTATTAAAATACCCAAAGTAGTCAATATTTGATCACGAAGTAGGTTTTCTTCAGCTAAGAGATCAATATCCAAATCTTCGAGGCCCTGGTCAATTTCGAGCTTAAATAACTGGAGCTTCTCAGTGATTACTGAGAATAGAAGGTCTACAGTCTCCTGACTTAGAAGAAGAAACCGCGATTTACCAACATGAGCGAGGACAGCCATAGCAAGAGCATAAAAGGTCCGCTGAGCAGTAACCAACGATCCGTTCTTCTGGAAAAGCACAATCATTTCCGTAAAAATGGTATTATAGAATTGCTGCTGTAAACCGAGTTGATCAGAACATGCCGATTTTACATGCACAAGCAAGACATCAGTAGCCACAATGGCACGTTTACTGACGATGCCGGTTTCAGTAAAAGCGCATAGCATTAAGGCACTACGAATGGCTAAAATTTCCTCCAAAACGAGAGCAGAACCAAGAGATTTTATCAAGTCAATAAGAATCTCAATTCGGCTCAATGTGATAGTTTCTGCCTTGACGATCCGAGGGAGAAGCGAGTCGATAGTCACTCTACTCAAATGTTTACCAAAACGAGCATGTGAATTTTGAAAAATTGAACGAAGAGCCAAATTTGGTAAAGAAGTGGTGAATCTTGATTGATCAGGAGAGGTATCAGCTTCGCTATACAACTGACCTATCACGTTAACTATTTCAGCATCATCAATGTGACGAACCAAAGGTGCAAATGCCATAATTGCTTGGTTCTGGACCTCAGAAATAGGATCATGAAGCAATTTGAAAAGGACAGGTATGAATGTTGCCACATCTTTTACTTGAAGTTTGGGGTTATTGAGGTTCTTCTGAAAATCCTCAAGAGCCATGTATCTAAGGTCTGGATCGACATCTCTTGCCAGATCTTCGAGTGCTTTTATGTTAAACGACATTGATCAATGACTTAGTATAATAATTGGAAGATATGATCAATCTTGAGATGTGCAAATGTCGAAGTGTGAAGGATCAACTGGTTGTCCGTTCCAGATTAGGTGTGGCTAGTATGGTATGGAGGATTTCCAGAGGTCAAAGAACTTGGAATCATTGCAGAAAGTTTTTTTTAATTATAATTATAAAATTAGAGATACGCTTTATTTTCGTCAGTTCAGAAGAATTTTTTGGAAATTTGGTATCTAATAGTATCTTTACACTTCGAATACACTTCGTATCTTACGATTACTAAGTATCGTAATATCGAATATCAGGTTATCCAATCTTTAGTCAAGATTTTCTTGAAATTATGAAAGACAAAATTGAAATGTTCCATTCTATCAGAAAGATGTGTCCTACATGTTCTTAATTAAGATACCAATCTTACATAAGTCAGATTACTGAACATCTAACTTTTGGCCAGCATATTCTTCAACATCAACCTCTTCAATAATAAGGTTGTCCTCCAATTCATTGTTTGAGTCAGTCTCAGAATTCTGGGTTCCATTCTCTGTCTCAACTGGTTTAGAGCTCTTTTCAGCTTCATCGTCAATATCGATGCTGTCAATGGCAGAAGCCTCGACTCCAATTAGCTCAACCGGCTGGTCTTGCAAAGTATCCAAAAGCATCTTGCATGTGATAGCATAATCCATTGATGGACCTTTCTTCTCTTCGACCTTTTCGTCGGTTTTACTTTTTGAGTCAGAGCCTTCGTTCGATTTCTCGGATTCTTCAGTTTCTTCGTTGTTGCCATACAATTCGGCCTCAATTTTCTCTTCGAGCTTTTTAGCAATTGCATTCCATTCATCCACTACTTCTCTCAACTGCTCCTCGAGCCTCTGGCGGGCTCCACCTTGTATGCTGTCAACGTAATTTCGAAGTGCAACATTATACTTTGCAGGAATTTGCTCGATGTTTTTTAGTAGCCAGTTTTGTTTCTGCTTGCTGAATTTCCAGTTGTCTTTGTCTTCGTGGAACTGCTTCAAGTAAGCTAATTGATCCTTTTCAGGAGGTGCCTTTCTCTCGGCTTTAGGAAGCTTTTGACGTTTAGGTGGTTTCTTTTCCTTATTTTGGTTGACTTCCGAAGACGTTCTGCCTAATTTCTTGGCCACCTTCTTAGTTACAACTTGCTGCTCAAGGTGCTCTGTGGTGTTTAAGTCATCACTGACAACATCTTTTTTCACCGAAAGGCCAAGCTTTTTCCAGGCTGGAACCTTATCCATCACAAAAGAACTATAGTTTAAAAATGAATCCAGTAACTTGGGTACTTTTAAGGACACAATTTGGATCTAAAGAGTATAGTTGAAGTCTGTGTACAGAGAGATGAGCCTGGCTCATCTACACTCAACATACAATGAAGCGACTGAAAAGTTAAAGATCAGATAAAATGGAAGGAAATTCTCTCATTTCTTTAAATAAAGCCGATACAATTAACTGGAAGAAATCTATCAATTTTTTGAAATGTTTGATTGTCTCGTTGAGCGTCATATGAAGAGACATGCCTTTGTGACTCCAATGCTAACAAAATTGTAATTAGTATCTATCATAAAAGAAACGTAACATACTAAATAAACTTTAAACATGAATTTATACGCAATGCGGTTTTACGTTTGAAGAAAAGTTTCATAATGATCTCAAACTTCATCATTTAGCTATGTTCAGTTGAAGTTTCATAGATCGGACCAAATTACTATGAAAAAGTCCTGCAGGTAATTTGTTTAAATATGGTCTTCGCGGCCATTTTTCGATGCTTTGTTTTTTGTCAACTAGCAATAAAAACTTTTAGGAAACCATTTGTAGAGATGCGGGTGTTGGTAGAATCTGGAGATTCCAGCCGGCAAACAGAACATCTATTTCTGTTTGTTTTGACACCAGGCTATATTGAAAAGCACATGGTTTGAGTCCATCTTGTGAAGTATACATGAGATGGATATAGAAATTGTGTACATTACTATTATTATATGGAACGAAACTGTTGATTTGCATCTTTTGCAGGTATTCAATCGACTTGATTCCTTTTTATTGTTGTTTCTTCTCTTGTTCCTCCATGTTTCTGTTCTTGCTTGTTGTATTATCACAGCACCCACATCACTTTTCGAGAACATACTTAACCAATCTCTCGTAGCCATCGACAGCGTCAAGCAAGTCTTGGTTGTCAACGAACTCATTGTCTCCATGCGCAACGTGAATTGTACCTGGACCGTATAAGTATCTCTTTTTCAAAGGAATCGTAAGGTTAGGAATGTCAGTTGTGTAGGCAAGAATGATGGATTCGAAACCTGGTACCTCAAAATCCAAGTACTGAGGTTCAGTACAGAAGATGTCAAGGGGACGAACATGTTCAATTCCGTCTGCAACTTCTCTAACCATTTCAATGGCCTTTTTTGCATCTGCAGCCACTCTGATGGCGATGGAGGCCTTTGCATGGGCTGGAACAACGTTAAAAGCAACACCAGCTTCAATTTGACCGACGTTTACAGTCGAGGGGCCCAAAAGGTCGGAAACAGGGAATTGCAAATGTTGCAATTTATAAAGAATTGGAACAAGAATATCTGTTGCTGAGATACCCAACTCTGGGTATCCGGAATGGGAAGCTTTACCATCAACAATGATATCAAAAGACATAATACCCTTATGACCAACTCCCAACTTGTTCTCGGTAGGCTCACCGAAGATTGCAGCGTCCCAAGAGGCACCCAACGCCTCCGATACTTTTCTCATTCCAAACCCCCCGACCTCTTCACCTACAACAAACAACAAAGCAACATCACCTTCCTTCAAGATTCCCTGCTTAACTAAGTCAAGGAAGGCAATAATTTGGGTGGCCACTGAGCCTTTAGCGTCACATGTACCTCTTCCGTGGATTTCAGTACCATTCACCGAGTAAGGGATGAAAGGAGGCACTGTATCAAGATGAGAGCTTAAGAGCAACAGAGTGTTTCTGGTAGATCCAAGATAAGCGTAAACATTGAAGCTCTTTGGGTCATTCAACACTGGCTGCAACTCCACTGTTAAACCAGCATCTTTGAGGTATTCCAGAAGCCAAGTGGAAACAGCAAGCTCATTTCTAGTAATAGAAGGGGTTGAAACAAGTCTTCTGTGCAATTGGAGCAAGGAGTATTTTTCATCAACCACATAGTCGGTCAATTTGGAGAAGCCCTCATCACTAAATGATTCGAAGTCGAAAAGTGATTGCAAATTAGCTGGAACACTTAATGCAATTGAAATTGGCGCAAGAGCCAGAATAAGAATAGACCCGAAAAGCATTATTGAAGTACAGTTAAGTCAAGATAGAGTCAAGTAATGTTTTTTTATCACTGTATATTCTGTAATTATGACTGAAATGAGTCAATGACTGAAAGAAGTTGCGAGATAAGGCAGCTGGTGTGGCTGCGATAGTGTGGTCTGCTAGGGATGTTTTTCAAAAGTTGAGGTGTTTTTTTTAGAATATCTAACAAAATACGATTTTTTCAGTGATTTTTTTATGAATTTCTTCTCATTTGATTGGACTGCTAGTATAGTACATTATGTTTCAATAGGTTACTTGGGCACTTGCATGGTTACTGTAAGGGTGCTGACCAATAAGGGGACTGCAAAATACTGGCCATTTAAGCATTGAAATAGGCAAAAAAAAGATAGTTGAATTAAACAACATACACAATGACAAGAGAATATAGTTGAGTTGAATGAAAAAACTTGTTTCGGAGCTGTCTGATCTACAGCATTTCTTGTTAACTATAGATACTTGGAATAGATGGAATGAGATGCGAAAGAGGAGATGGAAACGAAACGATATGGCATGAAATCTGACAATATTCCATTCAATGGCGAAAAACAAAGATACTCGTAAATGAAAGGTACTGGATAGGTTTCACTTGGGACAGAGGGTTTAGGATTCAATAGAGCTTAAGTCGTACTAGGTTTCAGTTTTTTCAGTTTTTTCATGATTTTCCTCGTTTCCCCCGTTTTCTTCACTCCCTTCCTTTTGCTCTTGCTTGTAAGCCCAATCATCTAAGAGTGGTTGTGCCCATGACACGAGTTTATTAACAGCATCCTCAGAAACTTCATTTGTTGCCTTATCTTTATCCTCAGCGCTTTCGATCTTCTCCAAAGCACTCAGAAGGTAACTAAAAGTAGCCGAAACATAATTTTTGTAATCTGGTTTGATGTTGTGATCATCTATAAGATTACCTATTTGTGTCTCCCATTCATCAAGTTGCTTCCGTGTTAAGAGTTGGTCTGAATTTGTCATTGTTACGAAGTAAGTGAACAAAAAAGATGTTTGTGTAAGAATTATCAATAATTAGAATCATTGCAAAGAGGTTGCTTCTAAATAGTTTCTGATCTGTACTCGCATTTGCACTTGACTTCCTAATTGGGAAATCACTTTCCTACACTTGAATATAGAGTAACAAGCATGTGCTAAACATTCAGCTCATAAAAATAAAAAAAAGACACATAAAGCTATTATTAAAAGGTAATTAGATTTATTCATGCCATCAATTCTTACCTGTGCCTTCAGTTTGGCCCTCAGTCTTTCCCTCAAACTTACCTAATGAACCTTCGGTCTTACCTTCGGTCTTACCTTCGAACTTTCCCTTTTGCTCTCCGGTTTCACTATTAAAGTCATCAATCTGGCCCTCTACCTTACCGTAGAACAGAGCCTTTTCCAAGTTTTGCTCTTTAGACTCGTGCTTAGCAACCTGACCTTCAGCTTTTCCTAGAAATTGCTTTTTTTGTTCTTCAGTCTTACCCTCGAACTTAAGCTTTTGTTCTTCAGTCTTACCCTCGAACTTAAGCTTTTGTTCTTCAGTCTTGCCCTCGAACTTAAGCTTTTGACTTTCAGTCTTACCCTCAAACTTGGGCTCTTGTTCTTCAGTCTTACCCTCGAAAGTTGTTCCAGTATATTTACCAGATCCCTCAGTGCAATTGATCTTTTTGTGGTCAATATGACCTAATTCTCCGACTTCTTTCGACATGATTAGATGATTGATTAGAGTATAGGAAGAGGAAGAAGTAATGGTAGTTGGGTAATGCTTTGCAGAATTCAAATAAACTTTTTTTAGAAAAATGTGCTGGTGATTTTCCCAAATGAACTATTAAAAGAATTAATTTAATAGTTTTTTAATATGGAAGTTCTTTTTTTCCTAAAAAAATGCCAAAGGTATTATACTATTATTTCGTTCTCATTGCATGGGAGGATAGTTGCGATGGACAACGAATAGAGATAAGAAGGTATGATAAGAAGGTAGGATGAGAGGATTTGAAGTGTATTGGAAAATAGTTTCAAAAAATGAACTTTCCGTACCCTACGAAGTAATTAATTATGTGGCAACTTTCGTTTATATCAAAGAATTTCTGTTCGTTTGGATTGACTTTCGTCAGAACCTAGATTTCCCAGAAACTAATTCAGATTTTAATTCACTTACTACTGTTGAGCGATAGCTAGAACTGAAAGAAAGTTTCACGAAAAAGAAAAACAGTTAATATATCAATTGTGATTTGAGATTCTTTGTCAATTCATCTTATGTGGCAGTTGCAATCCATCAGAAGAGCTTATGCGCTCGGCAACGGTTATTTTAAGTACCAGAATCCTAAGTTAATCAGGAAATCTTTAAAAACAAAATTTTCAACTCGAATTAAGATGAGGTAACTATATCTGATTCCATTCATGAATGGGTGCTTTGAATATAGGATAGGCTCTTTGAATACAATAGTACCATTGAAGATACGACGATGGGTACTATTAACTATAATAGATCGTTTGCCCAATGTAGTCCACTCTCTCACAAAAGCTCGAGTAATTTCTCTTTTCTTCATAATGTCAAGATTAATGTGACATGAACTTTCTTGATCTTATGGTGTATGAGGACAGACAATAAACGTTCCTAACAACTCTAAAAGATCAAATAATAAACACAAATTCACTAAAAACGGACAGTTGAATTCAATGAAATTTTTTATGAAGCTAACTGGAGGATTAGTATGGGTATTGTATGTCTCAGTTCCTCCACTCTGAAAAGCCTGGCCAACTCACACAGTCACTTCCCACTTCATCCATTCAAGATTGCATTTCTTCGCCGTGTACAAAAAAGTTCAATTCATTGTCTTTCTCAACACTTATGGTATACAAAACGTAAAATCGCTTCCTCGATCAGCCAGAGAATGCCCATACTAGTGCTTGATTGGGATGAGACGATCACAGTGAAGGATACAACAAAGCTCATCGCTCAGTTAGCCGAGGACTATTCAACCTCACGGATCCAGTTTTCATATTTTACGAAGGAGTATCTCGCGGACTATTTTTCCTTTGAAGCCGAGTTTAAGAACACATACGGTCCAATTGATTCAGTTGATAAAGAACAAAACTTTCAAAAGCAACTAAGAACAATAGAGTTACGGTCAATTGACCGAATTGTTTCGAACAAATTCTTAAAAGGTATTTCTTCCCAAGTATTTCGGGATGCTGCCCCGTCTATTGAGATCAAGCCCGATTGCCTTTCTTTTCTAAGAAGTTGGACAGACCCCATATACATTTTAAGTATCAATTGGTGTCGGTTCTTGATCCAAGAGTGTCTATCTCATCATAATCTCAGCCATGTATCTGTTTTAGCCAATGACTTGGAATTTGTGGACGGGATCACAAGTGGTAACTTCAAACCTGGATTCAATTTACGTACGGGACTTGACAAACAAGAAATGTTAAAAGTAATTCGTCAGAAACATTCGGCCGATAAAATTTGCTATATTGGCGATAGCCACGGGGATTTGTTGCCAATCATAGACGCTGACTTAGGACTACTCATCCAGGGAGGTTCCGGGCTAAAGTATTTATCAGGAGTGATTCAGGAACCAGTTCTAAGGCTCGATAGTCTTTCCTTAAACAGTCCGACAGACTTATCTGGTATTTATGTGGGGTCATGGTTGCAAATTTCTGATATATTCAAGGATTAGTGGAGACAGTAGCAAGTATAGACCCGTTTACACATTTCCAAAAATATAAAGGATTGAATAGAGAATAAAGCATAAAACAACTTGAACTACAATCCGTGTATAACAGTGAGCAGAGAGCGTTTACATAAGATGAGAACTGGTCCGTAATTCTTATATTTACGATATGTAAAGCGTTCAAACTGTCTACAATATTTTCCATCTATATGCTAATCCCGTCTAACGTCTCCAATTGTAAGGTTGGACTTGTGCTAACATACCCCCAGGCATTGGCATATATTGTCCATACACATATGCATGGGGACCAGGAACTGGATATCCATCTCCCTGCATTTGTGGCATAGCCATTTGTTGCCTTGGAGGTCCGAGTGGACCAGGTGGATACATGCCATTTGGTGGGGGTGCAAATTGTGCATGGAGAGGTGGAGGTCCGTGAAGAATATGTGGTTGATTTGCCAAATGCTCTTGTCCTGACCAAATTTGTTGACCTGCTGGAAAGCCTTGTCCCATTTGAACGGGCAGCTTATCATTAGGCTTAAAATGACCATAAATTGCAGGTACGCCACCATGACTTGGACCCGAGGGAATACCAACGTATTGAGGTGTGCTTGGCACTGTCGAGAGAGGAACAGGGATTGAATTATCAGGATGGGGTGGGTGCGTGTTGTATTCGCCAGCCGTATGGCCCCCATTGACAGCGTTTTGGTTTTGGGTATTAGCGCTACCAGAAGTGTTCGCTAACTGGGCATTGTGAGGTGTGGAATTGTTGGAGTTAGTTATAGGTGCATTCAGAGGGTTGCCAGAGCGTGGAGAATTTACTGACCCTTGTGCTTGAACTGCAGAAGTACCGGGAATTTCATCTGCTTTAGCTTTTACCTTTGCTTGTTGAATCAATGCAATCCTTTCGCTAGGCAACAAGGTGACTAGGTCTCGCAAAAAATAATTGGGAACTCCAAGAGGAGATTTGAGTGGTGGAACGGGCCCCTTACCTTCAGCCGCCTCTTTCAATTGTAGAGCTCTCTGCTCGTATTCACGAGCAGATTCAGTATCATCAAAAGCTGCGAAGCATAACAGCGCTCTGAGACACAGATCTGCCGCATCTGTCAATTGCTGGTCACATCGTTCATACACACAACTGAGACCATCCCATGCTGCAGCTGTTCCAGGCAGGTCTTCGTTTAATTGTAGACGTAGCGCTTGCGAATACGCAGCCAAGGCATCAGGAAGCTGTTTCAATTCTAGGTATAGCTTTCCAACAGCCAACCAGGTAATAGGCAGCAGGCTAGCGCGACGTAAAGCTATTTGATACAGGTCATAAGCAGCTCGAGGAGCAAACAATAGGGTGTAAGCTTTTCCGAGTAGAAACCATGGCAAGAAGTCACCTGTTGAATCATCAGCCGTATCAGTCTCGGAAGCAGCAGCAGCTTGCCCTAATTGAGTACCTTGGCTGTTGATTTGACCGCCTTCTTTAGGTTTTGATTGGGCATTTTGTTGCTGTTCCAAATCAACAATACGATTAAGGAGGCGAACTGCTTCATATGCTTTATCTTTATCTTCCTCAAGAAGAAGGAGGTAAGCATGAGTGATGAGAATACGAGGCAGAACACCAACAGCGAGTTCTGCTCGCTCACAAGCCTCCAATGCCTCAGGAATGCGGCCGGCGCGCTCCAATGCGGTCAGCAAAGCACACCATAGGGCGACATACTCATTCAAGCGTGCGAGTGGTGGCGGAGGCAACTGAAGGGTCAGTTTCAATTCATCAATAGAGATTTCAAAATGACCGTCTGCAGCAGCAATAGCTGCCAATTCCGCGTGTGTGTTACGTGCTACTTCAATATTGTCAGACAGGTAATCTGTTATTTGTGAGGGCAATAAGTCCAAAGCCCGTTTCAACGCAGCACCTGCTTGAGCACGAAGTCCGGCTCTGATTAGTGTCTGGCCCAACAATAAGTGCAATTGGGCAATTTCTGGACTAAGTGCTATAGCATGCTGGATGGTTTGATGGGCTTGATCTGTCAATCCCAAAAGAAGATAGCATTCGGTGAGCTCTTTGTATATGTCTGCGCTTTTAGCCAATTCTGAAAAGCGATCAGTCGCTTCAGTAAGGCGCCGCAAAGCAGTTTGAGTCCCTAGAGTTTCATTGAAACTAATATCATTAAGACGAAGCAGCCTACTCCAACCAATTAGGGCTTTGATGGACAGTGGGCTGTAGTTCAAGCACAGATCATACAGCTTGATGGCAACAGTGTAAATACCCATAGTGGCAGCACAAGCACCCACTGCTTCCCAGACTTCAGAAGCTCGCGAAGCGAAACTTTGGTCATTAAGTGAGTTTTTTCTGGACAGCTTTGCCACACGGGGGGACGTAGAAAGAGATCTCTTGACCATCAAGTATATTATGCTACAATAAGACAGTCAGCTGTATCTTTGGATGCAGTTTGTAAACAGATAGAGTCCCGTCCAAATCAACAGTGAAACAAGTATTGGAGAAGAGAATAGACGGTTTTTTTCTTTATTGGTTGTGTCTTTGGTTTCGGAAAGATCTTCTTCGATGATGCTACTTATGAATAAGCTGAAGGAGAAGATGAAGAAAAAACCACACAAGATTGGGCACCTAGAGGATGAAATGATTCCTCAAAGACAGTATCTCAAGGTTAATGTCGTTGGCATATATTATTCAACAATTGGTAATGAATGGTGTATATGGTGCTGATCTTAACACAATCCTTTTCTTGCTCAATGGTCTAGCCTTTGAACAAAACAGACTAATTGAAAATAATACAGAGAGGGAGGCAAAGACTTCCAACAGAAGAGGTAGTTTGTTGTTAAGAAGGTGTTAGAACTGCACTAGAAACAGATGGCGCGAGCAAAGAAGAGTTGTACGTGACGAATCAACGGGTGAAGTTGTGTCGAGAACAGCCGTGGGAAAAGTAGTACCGGGTCAATAGTCTCGCGCTATGCGCCTGTATGCATGTAAGCTAAAACAATGCAATGCACCTCTTCGTATTTATATGTATATGCATAAGTTGAGCAATAGTGCATATGACCTTCTAATCTTGTCGTGAGGTGGGAGTTGGAAATCATCAAAATGCGACAAAAGCGTTTTGATGTTTCCTTTCCCTAAAATAGGTTATATATACTCTACCCCCCCTTGTCTGTTTCGGGATGAAATAATCGACCAAATCACGCTACTTCATGGAAAGACTCTTAAGTCGGCTAAAAGGATGTTGGAAAAGATAATAACGAACATTTTTCATGTTCCATTGGTAGGTTTTGCAATTGGAACTACGTGTTTGGAGTTTCCAACTACATGATACCACCCTCAAAACCAAAAAAGGACTTGAACAGAGACCATTCAAAAAAGTTTTTCCGATTATCACCTCTCGTAAAAATATTAGTTACACAATAAGCCATTTATTGTATTCTGGAAGACAATTATGTCAAATTGGGGATAGGCGTGCTATGGAGAGGAGAACACACCTACATGAAGGAAGTAAATCGAAAATGGGAGTTAAGTTGTAATGCATTGTCTGTATGCATACCCCTTTATACTTGAATCGATTGTAAAGGGCTAAAAACGTGCGGTTATGTGCCCGCGTAGATTTGCCTCCTAAAACTAAGTTGCTGTTGTATATACAGGAATGCGTTCAGAGTATAGACAATTAAGCGAAACTGTCTTCATGTGCCGAATTGATTCCATATTTCTTTTATTCTGTTGAGTTGTAAAGTCAAAATTATTCTTACTCTCTCTAATTCATTTTGACAGCAGATTTTTTGAGATACCGGGTTCCTCGTTCATAAAGTGTGTCGTTTTTAGGTTTGTATCCCTTGTACTACATCATCCAGAGTTTGTTGCATGGTATGGGGTAGTGGGCGTTCTGAGAGAGTATTGCGTCTATTCTGGTAGAGTATAAGTAGGTCTAATCGTTCTTTGTCGAATTTTGTGGTAGCGTCTTTCCTCTAGATTGGTTTTATTTTGCAACCAAATTTTCCTCAATTTTGTTTAATCATCAGTCTAGAGGTGGGCAGGTATGTGGCTCCAGTGTCAAAAAAAGGATGTGAATTCAACCTCTGAACTACGGAGGGATAATCAGCGATATGTTTACACAATATGATCCTTGTAGTAACCGTCCATTTTTAAATGAAAATGCAGTGTAAAAAGCACTGTGTAGAGAAATGAAGAGTAGTTTTTCTTTTTTGTTGGAATAAACTCAGTACATAAATATAGCCGTTAAGCGCGTGAGGTCATCTCGGTGGAGGTAAGGTTGGTGAAATTCATTTGCATATGCTGGAGCGGCAATTATAACCTTCTATATGAATTGTTCCGAAGTTCCTGCAGCGCGAGGATACGTGTTAAGTAAACTGAGTTATAATTGGAGTAAAATCAACACAGAAGACGTCAAGATTGAAACTCGACTAGTTTACTAATAATTTTATTGTGTAACAAGAACATGAGTGAAACAAATTGTGCGCCGATAATCTGACCCTAGCCTAGGTGATACGGAATGATGAGAAAGGACTATGTGTACATATAAACCTACACGGTGCAAGAAATGACATCAATTTTTATGTCTGTGTGGTAGTTGACATGGCAACACTTGTTCGTAAGGAGCGATCGTTTTTTTGATCCCAAGAAGACGGGTTGAAGACGTCAATTCCAAGGGTTATCAGGCATGGATTTGACTTTGAGTTCCCTTGGCTAATTCTAGACTTTGAAAAAAAGGCTACACTATGAAAATCACGATTTGTGTATAACATGATTCGGAAAACTTGTTTGTATCCCGAAGCCAATTTTTTTTATGGGTCAATGATTGATAATTTAAAAGAGTAAAATAGAAAAGTTTATTTGTCAGCATGTCTTTCTATCGGGGTTTTGTGAATAGGTATTGCTCGTCCATGTTAGCTTGTAATGTTTGTTCTGTAGTCAAAGGAACTTTTTCTGAAAGCTCAAACCACCACATCTCATTGTAACGTGACGAGAATACGGATAAAAAAAAATTACATGGAAGAGTTTAAGAAAAGTGAATATGTTATTTAAACTCATATTTTGTTGGATACAATGATACATATTACCCATTGTGTTTGTAGTCGTTTAGCTGCGGTACATATTTCAAAAACTGATTGATTATCTTTTTTGTGCTTCAAAATATAACGCACCAAAGATTTTGCTTTGTTTAAATTTTTGCGCTTGATAGATTAGAACAATTCGCGCTTACCATAAATAGTTCTCATTTCGTCTTCTAATCTGTAATTTTAAAAGAGTTCAATTATTTATGAAACTTCTTTGAAGAAAAAGAAAGTAATTCTAGACCTTCAGGCTTTCAAATTGTACAGTATTTATGACTAAGCGGAACCATTCCTAACTTTTGCTTACAATTCTTTCTTTTCTCAAGTTAAATATTTCTTTCAAATGAATTCAGATCAATTTAAACAAGGACCCAACGAAAGTAAGAGCCATCGAAAAACCTAATGGGAGATTCCTAATGCGAGTTTACCTCTTATAGTTCCAGCTGAGCTCTTAAAATTTGATTCCAAACAACTATTGGGTATATGGTGCCAAATGGTGACTTGAAATTGACAGAACAAGGATTTGGGAGAACTTAACATTGAGTCGAAATCGACACTCTTTCACTTGGAATACGACAGGATGTTGTTTGAATCAAACTATGGTAATGTCAAAAAAGAGTAAGATTATGTGAGGATTCTTCGAACATTGTACAAGAGGGTGGGTTCTCTTATGATGAGACTCTAAAGGTTTTTCGTTTTGAACTGGAGACTGGACTTTCTCAACTCTTGAGTTATTTCCATCCAACCATAGCATACTGTCATAGCAGTCCCTTTTCAAGTTCAAGCTGCTTTTTTTGAGAAAGTCTTCAACAAGAAAACCATTTCAAAGGAATTGCTTTATATGGCAATTTAAAGCCCTGGGTTGTGGACACAGTTAAAAATCAAGGGAACAAATGAATTTTTAAATACAAATCCTAGTGGATCCAATATTGAAGATGACATTTTAAGTCTTTCCTGATTCTCTCTACATGGATTGTTTATCAGTAACCCATGTAAAAACAAATGTCGAGGCGGTTCTGTGAATTCCGTCAACACTTCTAAATGCGCGAAGCTGCCTAAAAAATCAACACAAAAAAAATTAACACGACAAAAAAATATACATTCGCTGATAATGATACATGTTCAGTGTTATTTGCTTTATATTTCAAACGAGATAAAAGTCGAAATATCGAAATTCCGATTCTTGAAGTATACAGAACGACTAAGCGCCTTACTTAGCATCGTTTGCGTTCAAAATGGGATGTTTTGAGTAGACTGCGCCACACCAGGGCTGCTAGTCGTTACGGAATTGACACAGCATTCATACATGATGCAGTTACCATACGCAAGACCGCATATTACGTAATCACTTCAATTTCTGTTCTACATGCTGGCCTTCGCCTGTACCTTAGTACCCATCTTATAACAACCTGTCGTCCTATTCACGTGTTTAGTCACATGATCTCTTCGCCAACTATGGTTTTCTCCACAATTTAGAGCATCATCTTAATAAACGACCATGATGCATCTAAATCTATGGCAGCCTATTAGGACCATTATATCTGTATCGAGCAGGATTCTGGGGACTCGAGGAATTCAGCTTCGACATTATTCTATCCTTAAAGTGATTGATTTTTTGCCGGATAAGCTTGCACCGAAATGTAGATCATGTGGTATAAACTTGCAAGACAGTGACAAATCCAAACCAGGGTATTACATCAAAGAGAAAATTCTGAGACAACCATACAATAAAAAGAAATTGGATGATGTTTATGCATCTGCCCTTAAGAAACTAGACCAGGAAGATAAATCTCTTTTGGCTAATGGTGCTGAATTGTTTATCGAAGGTAAACTACCCAAACAGAATAAGAAGAATGCAGATGAAAAACCTGTAACGAAAGGAAATTCATCAGATTTAGAATGCCTAAGGTGTCGTCATGTCAAGTTCCAGCTGAAATTTGACTCGGAACAATTCCCAATAGATCCTCCATCCCAGATCATGGAGCAGGTACCACCGTGGGCAAACCTCGTTTATGTCGTATCCGCCCAAGATTTTCCAATGTCTCTAGAGAAAAAAGTTTTTGAGTTCTGGCCTGCTAAGCAGATTCAATTCGTTATTACAAAAGCTGACCTATTCTTTCCTAGTAACAAAGCTGCCCAAGATAAAGGTCTTCCATTTTTCCAAGACTATTTGCAAAGGACATACAAAGTTTCTCCCGAGCAAGTTTTTCTAGTTTCAGGCCACGTTAATTGGGGTGTATCTAAGTTTCTTAAAGATTTGAAAGATGACTCCTTTTTCATTGGTTCGGTCAACTCAGGAAAGTCCACTCTACTTCAATCATTGATTTTTGTGCTGCATGCGAAGAATGGAAACGACAAAATTTCGATTGAAAATAAGCTCGGGTTTGCAGCTAGCCAAAGACAAAGAATCAAAAACATCGACAAATTCAAAGAACAATGTGGACCAGGCGTTTCGTACATGCCAGGTTTTACTAGGAATGTGATACCTTTCGAGCTTTCTCCCGGAAAAACGGTGTTTGATGTTCCAGGCTTTGATGGAACCGAAAGTGGGAAACTCCCAGAAATATTGCTTGACGGATCAATGAAGAAACTTCAACAAGGTCAAAAATTCCACAAGAGAGGCACATATTTGTCAAGATATGAAACTGCAAAACAAGGACAATGCATAACAATTGGCGGGTTATTTTTCCTTTCAGTCCCCAATCAAAGTATGTATAGGATCCGAAGCTTGGTAAACCACCCTGTCTACATCTTTAAGAATCATAACAAAGCTATGGAGTGTTGGGGGGATATGGAGAACCTACCAGCTCTCAAAGATGTGTTTTTGTTAAAGAAAACAGACCTAGTGAAGTACCAGATACCACCCTTTGTGGGATCGATTGATTTGGTATTCAAGAACTTTGGTTATATTACAATTACAGCCACAGGAGCAATGCCCGAACCAAATCCTCCAGTTTACATATACTTGCCCAAATATGTCACTGCTTGTGTTCGTGCACCAATTAGTCAATATATCACCAAGACTTTGAGTGGCCGTGACAATAAGGGTAGAATTCTTCCGAAAGAAGAGTGGGTCACCAAGAGTACTAAAGAAACCAAGCGTTACGTTGGACACGAGCCGTTAACCAGAAACTTGATTTGGATTGGCGAAGATTTTGAAGATTCTGGAGAATTGGAAACATCGTGAATTGTCTAATTATTAAAAATTGACTATTTATTGATAATTTCCAAATTTCTGGACCCTCTATTTTCTCAGGGTGCATGGAAATTATGGTGTCCTGCAAATAATGCAAGTGCGGCTATTAGCTATATGCGATGACCTGATTTACGATTGGGGTTGTTTAGCAGTGGAATGATTCTGTATTACATTTCCTACAAAACCTTTAATTTTATTAAAGGTAAGAGTTCTTATCATTTTTGCTGACAGAGATGGCCGCATTTACAATTTTGTGCGCCGAAAAATACCACCAATCTGGTATGTCGCTTGCTATATTCATTAGCATTGTTTTAGTTAGGCAAATGGTTGCTCTTCACGCTTTAGAAATCTCAGAGTAAAAATGGTTAAGGTTAAGAACCATTTAGACTCAAATCAAAATAAGAACTATTCCTCAAACGGAAGCTTTTTTTGATACACCCAAATTCAATAATAGCATAGCGTATTTACTCTCCTCGCCAATGTTATTTTGATGATACCTCGACCGAAATGGTATTAGAACTCTTCCTGTCTGTATTGGAACAATTTCACTTAAAATGGTCATTATTGGAACTATTTCACCTGAAAATATTGCTCCAGATGGAATAAAAAGCTCTTCCTAGAAGAGCTTCACGCTTGTAATTAGAATCGAACATGAATTCATGAAAGAGTAGTAAATGATTGTTCATCTTTAGGTAATACCTGTGCCCTGAAAATCGAAGTTCTTTTGTGTGCCTTTATGCATGCTGACGCTTTAAGTGCAGTATGCAAGATGGTGCGTCTCTACCGTGTTTAGCCATTAAAGATATAAAAACACACCCCAATTAAACTTTATTTTTCCTGGGCCTTTTCTTTCTTTATTGACCACTACATTCTTTTCCAAGTATACCCAGTTGTAGCACTAGTTGAACAGAAACCCATTATCTTTGTTGCTTTACCTTCTGTTGAACCAGTGTTTACCCCGAAATTCCTTTTGCAGGGTCTTCCGTTCCTTTTTCGTCGAAATTGCTTAAAGAGGCTAGAGCAATTCCACTAATTTAGTCCCCAAAAAAACAAAAAAAATTCACATACAAACAAACACATCAGCTTCCAATGTTGCGCAACAAAAGAAAATCAACACTTCTCTCTCTTTCATCCCATCGGTCCTTGAAGTCCTTGATATCTGACCCTACACCTCATAAAGCACAGAGTGGGGACTATGATTCAAGCAGAAAGGTCAATTCAGTCCCTTTAGAGACAAAATCATCTGATGTGCTCCCTCTAGATTTCTCATGTCTGGATTCTCCACTCTCTACACTCTTCAGTGCACATGAGATGTATTCTGGTCACGCCAATTCCACATCGAGTACGTTTTCAAGTAAAAATTTTCCTCCACAATCCAGCAAAGAAAATGGAAAGAAATCTGGTGGCAAAATTCCTCGCTCTTCACATTATGATAATATATCCAGTTTTGTGGATGAAATCAATTATCTACCTATAACTAACTACAACTCTCTTGCCGAAGAGAGTCGAGAACTGAGTAGCTTTAGCTCAGCAGGCTCATCTATCGAGGAAGATTTGGAGTTGCACATTGTAGAAAATGCTATTTTCATGACGTTCTGCCTGAAGGAAGCTGATCGGATTAATAAAACCAATGTTCGGTACTGGGACCAATTAAACTTAGACGAGGTTCTTAAGAATTGAGATTTACAGGAATATCTCTATTTGCTTTTTGTGGCTATTTGTCACAATAACAATCAGTTCTCGGGCTGCTACTTATTACCAAGACCAATGGCAAAATGTTTCGATTGAAGTACACGGGTGAACTTCAAACAAATATGAGCAGTTGAAGGTCTTAGCTTTTGATTGATTTTGCATCTAAAGTCGCTATGAAATACAAAGCTTGTATCAAGAGAAGAATAGTAAAAAGTAAGTTCTTTACGTTTGAATTCCAAAAGGATGCCTGCCAATAATTTCAAGGACAGGAATCACAGAAAGGTGTATCCGAAAGGGTGTATCCATTTTAAGATTTTCTCTTTTTTGCCGAAAAGTTCCTAAAATCATTTACCCTTATTTTTATGTTTCTTTATATGTAGAATGTCATAAGGTCTTTCATTGACTTAGGTATAGAGGCATCACCGACCATGATTGATGTTTCGCCCTCTTATGCGATCTTAATAAGATTCAATAACCAAAAAATTAAATCAATTTTGTAATCATAAAAGTCGCATATTAAATGATCTTTAAATACAGTCTATTTGTGTTTTTTGCAACAATGCAGCACTATAGCACATAGCACATCTACCATATTACGGAACATTCAGCTAGTACTATAACACAAACCACAACTACGCCAGATACTCTAATTCGGGAGACATCTCAAAAATTGTCACAATTATTTAAAAAAAAGTCAAAAAAACTTCTCAAAACAGTCAATGAAACATTCCAAAATACAATTTCTTCCCTAGTATCTTTTACTCTTGGAGATCAACCTCCTGTACACTAATCCACTCTTTAGGGTGAAACTTTGGAAACCAAAACCTCATCGAAAAACAACATGACTGCCTCAGATCTTGATGCGTCCCAGCTACTCGCCTCCTTGAAGATTGAACCCCAAGGTCAATCCGCCAACGAAACCGTAGACCCAAAGGCTGCTGTGGGAGCCGTGCAAGCAAACGATACCGAAACAAGATCATCCATCAAAACTGAAGAATCTAAGGGAAGCGAAGACTCTGAACAAAATGATGCAAAATCCAACCAAAACATCGACGCTCAACAACATAAAGTCGTTGAAAAGAGTGCTGAGTCGGAAACTGTTGCAGAGCCAGATACTAACTTGATTAAGTCAACCTACGAAGTCAAGGTCAAATTGGCACAAGACAATCCAGATTCTCCACTTTATTCTGTTAAGACTTTCGAGGAGTTGGGTTTGAAAGACACTTTACTTAAAGGTTTGTACGCCATGAAGTTCAACCGTCCTTCTAAAATTCAAGAGAAGGCTTTACCTCTTCTCTTGGCTAATCCTCCTATGAACATGATTGGTCAATCTCAATCTGGTACCGGTAAGACTGCTGCCTTTTCCTTAACTATGTTAAGTAGAGTAGAGGAGGGTAAGAGCTTTCCTCAAGCTCTTTGTTTGGCACCAGTCAGAGAATTAGCAAGACAAACCCTCGAGGTCGTACAAACAATGAGTAGATTCACAAAAATTACCAGTAGACTAGTTGTTCCAGGTACCTACGATAAGGATACCGTCTTCACTGAAAACATCTTGGTGGGAACACCAGGTACTGTTGCTGATCTTTGCAGAAGAAAGAAAATCAACATGAACAATATCAAGGTATTCGTTTTAGACGAAGCTGATAATATGTTAGATGCACAAGGTCTTGCTGACCAATGTTTAAGATTGAAACGTTTGTTGTCTAGCAGCACCCAACTTGTCTTGTTTTCTGCTACGTTTCCAACCAATGTCCGTACTTTCGCTGAAAAATTCGTTCCAAATGCTAATTCCTTGGAATTAAAGGAGGAGGAACTTAATGTCGATGGTATTAAACAGCTTTACATGGACTGTGACTCTTCTGAACACAAATTTGAGGTTTTGTGTGAGTTGTATGGTTTATTAACCATTGGTTCTTCCATCATTTTCGTTGAGACAAAGAAGACTGCTGATGAATTGGCCGCAAGAATGACAAAAGAGGGCCACAAGGTCTCTGTCTTGCATGGTGGACTTGACCACACCGAGAGAGATCGTCTCATTGATGACTTCAGAGAAGGTCGTTCTAAAGTTTTAATCACCACCAATGTCTTGTCCAGAGGAATTGATATTGCATCTGTATCGATGGTTGTGAATTACGATTTGCCCACCACAAAAGACGGTCAACCAGATCCATCGACATACTTGCACAGAATTGGTAGAACTGGTCGTTTTGGCCGTGTTGGTGTCTCGATCTCGTTTATCCACGATCAAAAAACTTACAAAATCATCCAATCTATCAGAGACTACTTTAAAGGTGTTGAAATGACTAGAGTGCCAACAGATGATTGGGATGAGGTCGAGAAGATTGTCAAAAAAGTGATCAAGGGTTAAGCTACTTCACTACGACATGTGTTTCTCATCAACCCTACCATAATTACACCAGGAACAGTACATATATTATACTGGTACACAGTCTGTAATAAACCAAGCAGCTTATTGTGATTCAAATCCTCTACCGCTTTAGAAGTAGATGTATGTGTATTCTTACCAGATAAAATACACATAGCCAAAGAAACAGTTTGCTAAGCTTAGAATATATTAAATTATGCGTTTCGAAAACTTTGAACACGCCCATTTATCCATTTTCAAAGCTAAGAATACATTCATTTATATTATATGTGTCATTGTTTATTAGACAGTATAGCAGCAAGCCCAAACTATGCATTATATTTACAGGGTATTCACTTAGTATTCAAAGACCATGGAAGGCTTGTATCTAGTTGGGGTCCGGCTAGCAACAACGTCCCAGTCAATACAGTTCCAGACGTTTTCTAAGTAGTGTCTCTTTCCGTACAAGCCATAGTCCTCCAAATAAGATCTTGTGGAGGCATCAATGGCGAGGAGAGGAACCAATTTCCGGTCAGAGAAAAGAATCTCCTCAGCTTCCTCAATAGAACCCAAGGTAATTTCGTCCATAGGGTTGACAGGAGTTTCAGTTGATTGTTCCTCCTTAGTTTCAAGTACGGGAGTGGCTTCATCGACTTCAGCAGCCAATTCCTTAAGTTCCAACTCTCTTCTGTCAGCAGCTTGCATTTTAGCGAGCTTTTGGATTCGCATCTTAGTAAGTTGACCAGATTTAATCGAGTCATCAACAATACCAGCGTTATAAGTGTTCATGATAGCCAAGTTGTTGAAAGTGACGCCAGCACTGGCACCATCGTGCATGGCACTTTGAGAGTAGGTAGCCTGAGCAACCAACCAAGTGGTTCCATCACCCTTGATACTGGCAGCAGAGTTAAGAAGCAAAGTCTTGAATTCAGCCATAGAGCCAAATGTGTCTACGATCCACTCAGCAAAATCCTTATTAGAAGGTTCGTTGGCAACCTTAACAGAAGTACTTGGAGTCTCTAGCAAAGCGGAAATACCGGCCTTAGCAAAAGATCCATTTGGGTTTGTCTTTAACGATTCTAGGTAAAATTGCAAGTTGTGCAATAGCGAAGCATTGGTGAAAAGTTCTTGCAAGCCGGGCTTGGAGTACGACACACGAATCAACTCGTCCAAATTTGCTGGGGCATTTTCAACCTTTTGCTTTTCAACTTGCGAGTTAAGGTTATCCACAAGTGCTTGTCCCCTCTTGTACCACAAGTCTTCAACGGTCTTGGATGAGTATAATCCAGGAACACCGCTGTTTTCGGACTTAAGAGAGTCCAAAAGACGAATAGAGGGGAGATGGTATGAAACGAATCGGCGACCGCAAAGTCTGACACGCTGGATGCGTTTTGTGGTCGGAAGCATCTTTCAGTCGGAGAACGTTAGAGGGTAGTTTTTCACTAACCAACGGATGATGGTATGTACTGCAGGGCTGGGAAACTAGCCAGAGATCGAATTGTATGACAATTAGGTTCTACTAAAGTTTGTGGGAGGAAATTTTTTTTGGAACGTTTCATTTTTCTTTATCATTTTTCTTTACTTTTCTTAATTTTTATTGTATACTTTTCTTAGTTTTTACTGTTTACTTTTCTGTATCTTTATATGAGGACTTGTTCTTCTAAGGAGAGTGAAAGAAAATAAAGGAGACAGTATTGGTTCATTAAGAAGTAAAGAAAATGATATTTTTTTTTCTTTTTTTTTTCGAAATATAAATAGAACTTATTCAACTGTGTACTATCGTCAGATACTGTGAAAATATACAGGGATGAAGTTCAAAAAAAAGATGCCAAGGTTAAGCTCATTGTTCATGAGGTTGGGCACACTTCTGTGGAACGCTATGGTTTATTATAGAGAAAACTCGTTGCGTCGAGATCTACTCTGTAGTATCGAGTCTGTGAAGGAGCTGTATCAAGGCCGTACTATCAAATTCGTACTATCAGGTTGGTACTATCGAGATCATAGAATCTACTTTGTTGAATCAAGTTCTGACTATCGAGGTTATAGTATCGAGTTTGTAGAATCAAGGTTGCGTTATCAAGTTTGCTATGACGAGTTCATAGTATCGACTTTATCGCATCCAACTCATGGTTAATTCGATTGATCGTCATTCAAACGGTGCCAGCATAAACACTTATTTTCTTCCGACCTTCAAACTCTTAACTCTGCGTAGCAAAGATGAGCCTGCTTCGTCGTCTCCAAAAGAGGACCGGCCATTTTCAGGGACTTCGGACGACTTACGTGTGGCGCTTGCATCAGCACCACTGTTTTTTCTCAATCTTTGTACAATAGACTTTTTACGACCTATTCCAGCAGAGGCTTGAGAATTTTGGTTGATCACTTCCTCTGCCTTTGAGACAGGTGCACCATCCACAAACGTAGTAGATCCCAACCCAAAAGTAGAAGGACCGTGAACAGGTACTGCCTTCTGATTGACATCAAAAGCAACCACACTTGGGTTCAAACGAGGTAATTGTGCAATTTGTGGATCAGCAACAGTAGGTTTACTATAAGGAGAACCACCTGGTACTGCAGTTCCAACGATCATATTGTGATCCTCATAGTTACCAAAAGCAAGATTCATTGGGTCATTTTTGTCGGCGTTAGTTCGAGCCTTCATCGTGTTATTGGGACCATCAGCTGGGAAAGCCATAACCGGGGCAGCTTTAACATTACGGTTACGGTGTGGTGTACATGCGTCAAAAGGACCATCGTGATGAAAACGTCCACCAAAGAAGGAGCTAACGTCCAATTTGTCAATGACATCTAGATTGCGAGCTTCCCCTTTCAAGGGAGACTTTTTAGAACTGGATCTGTGTTTTCTGCTAGACTTCTCGCCTCTGTGTGTGCGATCGCGCCTTTCCGTTTCACCTTCGCTTTTCTCTCTTCTGGGATGGCCTGTTGAATCACTGTGTGACCGGTGTGGTCTGGAATTATGGTTAGAACTAGACCTACTAGTCGTCTGCTTCTCTTGGGGGTAATTCTTGTTTTTCTTAGGTCCAGCAACCTCTTCGTATGATGGAGGGGGTATATGTGGGGGATTCTTTGCAGATTGTGTTGGAGGTGCTGGGGGGTCTCTCTTGGGTTTCTGGTCACCAGCCATAGCGGATGCGAAAGGGTTGTTTGAGGACATTTTTCTGGGGTTAGTGAGATCAAAAGAGTGAGAAATGGTCTAAATAGAACGTGAGAGATGAAAAAGAAACAAAATGTCCAAATCCTGCCAAATTCCAAAAACTGCTCTAGAAGAATGAACGGCGTATGTGTAGCTTTAAGTGTTTGCCCATATCAAAACGCGGAGCAAGTACATGTAGGTAAAGGAAGTAGGCAGGAAGTCCTTCGTATGGGGAAAGAACTGGCTTGCAGCGATACGATTGCAAGTTTTCCGAGTGATTTTCACACTTTTTTTCTTGGGAATTGTTTTTCTCAAACAAAAAAAGAAAAGATGCATTTGTTTTTCCCTTTCTCGCATTTTGCTTCCTGTACTTTGCTCAAATAGATCTTGGTTCACTAAGAGTGTGCACAGCCACATGCAATACTGAAGCAGAAGATACGTTTCAGAAAATGAGATTAAAGTGTTGCAGTTGATTTTTCGAAACTTGCCCTGTCCTGGTGAAAAAAATAATAACCACGATTAAATTAATTGTAAGAACAGACTGAGACTCTTGACGATTGGACGGAATTAATCTTATTGTGTCAGGAATTCTTAAGACAGCGTTCTTCATCATAGTCCTCCAGTCACATCACAATAACCGAGAGAAAAGTAGAAATCGAGAATCCATAACAAAACTAATTCTGGGTAGTAGTTTCAATTTTGTCATTGGTCGTCGTATTCTTCCTGATTGCATATCTTTCATCTGTGGGATGCGAAGATATTCAAGAGTCTGGATTGCAGAGTAGTGACCCTTTCAACCTAAAACTTTGAAAATCTCGGTCTTTCCTCAGTCTTTCTCATTTGTTTTTTGTTTCTTCTGGCTTTATGTTTTCTTGATAGTGGCTTTCAAAACTTGAATAGGTTTTTAATTCAACTGAGAGACAGACATGGACACGGAGAACCTGGGAACATGTGAGAAAAGGAATGGAACGGGAACAAGAGATATGGTAATGAATGCACAAGAATAGAGAAATAAAAAGAAAAAAAATGAAATGAAATGAAGAGCGGCAAAAAAATGAGTTTGGTGATTAATTTCATCTCACCTTTAGACCAATAGTGCAAATTGCACGATGCTACGATACATACCTTTCAGTGCCATAGTTGACATTTGTATCACTGCCTGTTCTAGACTGCGATGGAAAAGACGGTCTCAGGACCAAGTCAGACTCGTCGTCAGAATCGATAAACTTTTTATTTCTCAGAACCCATTCGTCAAATGCAGAGTTACTCAGTCCTTGTGACACCGTCCTGCTTGGAGGTCCTGGTGGTGCCGGGGCTGTTCGAAAAGGGTTGTTGGAGGACAACTTCCTGGCGACAGTTTGCCCGCTGTCCGAGTACATTTTGTGTGTATATTGGAGAGAACGCTGAGGTCGGGGATGAAAAACGGGAAAGTTGGTTATAAATATTGTGCACTTCGTACTGCTTTCAGGAACCTGATGCTTTGACAAATGTGCTTCGCACACCTAACGTCAATGGAAGAGGTACACACTGGTGCGGCAACGTCTTATGGATACTAGGAACAATGAACCGTATTATGCAGGTTCCCTGTCACGGGATCAGTTTAAGAAATCGAAAAGTTGATTGTAGGGGAAAATAGCGTGAGGAATTTATTATTTCTCTCCGTCACTTAAGAATACTGGTTCCCCGCTTTTTTGAAACTTTCGCTACAACCGCATGCAAACCGTCAAGAATCTGAATAGCTGGAATGTAGAAAAGGCCAGAGAAGGGTTTATACCGAATAGGGAATCGCGCAAGTTAATCGGATCCATCTGAAACAGAAAACTTAGTTGGTTGAAAATTGAAGATCTTCTTCAAAAAGATGTTGAAAAATTTTATAACTTTTTTTTAGGTCGAGTCATCTTTTCTTTGTCTTTGGTAAATCTTGAAAACTGACTATGAACGATTGACTATGGGCGAATAGTAGAAAAACGATGAAAATTGAAAAGAAAAATAATTAAACTTGAAAAAATTGACAAAAATGCAACAAATTTTCTATCTCCAAATATTATATCTGTGTTGCTAGTATGGGATGCAATCCATTGGAACCACCACACTTCCTTCTCCGATCTATTGGTAGTCCAATCGACATGAAAGTGCTGGGTGTATGTTCAATATCGAAGTTCTTACATAACTTTCTTCAAATAATCATATTCAAGTATATAATTTACAAATTTTGAGAAGTAAAAATGTTCCGTTTTGGTGGAAAAGCTCCAGAAGTTTTGGGCGCTCGGCCACAATTGAATAACCATTAGTAGAAATGAAATCACTGTTCCTATTGCAGTATTTTGAAATTTCACATGTAAGTTTTGAGCTGCATCTGATACGATGGGGTCTAAAATGAACTCCATGTCCAGTCGGATGGAAGATTTTTGGCAAACAGAGTCCGGCGCTCGGGGGCAGACAAACGGACAGAAGAACCATCACGCTGCCCCATTTCATTGACGTTTTTCACGTATGGGTTTTCGATAAACACATATCCTGTTGTGATATCGCGTTGGACGCCTCCACGTTGATTTAAAAGTTGCATGAAGGTCAGATACCCACCACCGCAACCCTTGCATACCTTGCATACCTTATGTTTTAACTGCAATTCCGATACACCATTGGATGGAAGATTACGAAACACAGGCACAACAAATCTTGCCTTGGAATCCAACATAACACCTCCGGCATTCTCATCGAAAAGCACTGATGTAGGGTTTGATAATGCTATACTACCCGACAAATTACTGTTACCAGACTCGCGGTCTATACTTGAGCCATCAGGGCTAGATTCTATCTTCTGCTCCAGGACGGGTGCTGAGATTTCAAACATGTGCATTTCACGGTTGTTGTACAAGCAATTTTGGCAGTAAAGCATTCCACAAAAGCGGCAATGATGGCGACGTAATCTTTGAGGAGTGAAAAACCCACCGAATTCACCAAAACATGCCAAGCAATGATCCGTGGAATTGTTTGGTTTCCAGTGTTCATGTGTTGGCTCAACTTTAGCATCATCAGTCAGCATTCCATCTGGGATTTCCATCGATATTTGTTGGGGGATAGAACTAAGCGGAGATTCAATATCCGCCATACTTGAGTTAGATTTAGAAGGTTTTGGAGCGCCAAAATTATCACCGTTTGCGAGATCCTTACTTTCCGTCGATAATGGACGAAGTACCGCAGGCAAATACATGGGCTTTTTTAAATGGTAAACTTGCTTGATAGCCGGCCCGCGGATATTCTTGTGCAAGTGCGTGCCTGATTCGGAACTACTGTTGTCTAAAGTACCCTTCCGTTCGGTAGTAGTCAAGTTGCTGTTAAGGTTGTCAATAGCTCGGTGAAGTTTCAGCAGCTGCAGCAGGCACGCTGAGATATGACTATGATCTGACGTAGGTGAATCTTTGGTTTCAGTTAGATATCTCCTGAGGCTAACATCTTGTGGATTCACAAGTGGAGAATACTCCCCTAAGATGGTATTTTGTAGGTCCCAACGAGGAGTTTGGGGCTCCAGAGAGCGTCTGGTGGGTTTGTTAAGATCAACCGTCGCAGGTAAATATGCCCCTGGCTTTGTGGCATCGGAAGTTTGGGGAGGGGGGGCTTGGATATTAAGCTGTGTTAATTCTAAGGGATCGGACATAAAATTCACTTGAGAGTCGCTTGGATCATCAGTAGAGCATTTACTTTCACGGGGGTCATCATCTACGATGGCAGGATAATATTTTTCGGACTTGTGTTGATATTCCGACGTGTTCCGGAAGTCAGATGGCTTCTCGGATCTCGACGATGCATCCGAACCAGGTTTCAGGAACTGAGTAGTATCGCTCCGACGATCAGTGAAAGGTTGTGGCTGTTCAGGCGTATAAGTGTAATGAGTTGCCAGGGACATTCGAGGGGCTCTAATTTGTTCATCGTAGTTGATATTGTTCAAAGAAGGCTTCAGTGGAAGTTGCGATGAGACCAGCGCAGCCAGGCAAGAAATAAACGGTGATATAGCAGAAGTCAAGTGAATGTTTCTGATCGGCTTTTTGGAAAAGGAAAAAGGCGGAAGATCGTCCACCATGGCAGTTTCTTCTGTAGTCATTGGAAGCGAGGTATTGTTGGACTTCTCAACAGGGACCTTTTGTTCGTTATCTTGATGTATAGTGGGTATAGGTAGTAAGACTCGATAGTGTCTATCAAGGATAAACAATAGTCAGGGATAGATGATAGTCCTAAGAGGACGTCAAAGAGTGTGATACTTGGTGGTTTTATGTATCTTTCAAAATCGAATCAACTGTGTAAAGTACTAGATAAGAAGAAAAGACGCTCTGCAGTCTTTATACAGGAGCACATTAGTATGCATTTCCAGGGTAGTGGTATATAGAGCAAAGAAGCAACTAACCATGTGAGCCTAGGTTTTCGAAAACTTTGTGGGTGGTTCGATAGGTTCGACAGAAGATCTTATGACGGGCGAATTTTCTTTATTTGCTTACTTTTCGCCCATACTTTGCTTACCGTAGTTTGTCGCAATGCCCAAGCGTCGTAAATTTCGGAGTTATAGCCACTCCTCAATACAGGTATCAAGGCGGTCTAAAATTATGGCCTTGCTCATTGGCTGGGCGGCTAGTGATAAAGACGGAACATTCCAGGCTAGAAACGATGTATACCGGCGGCCAACGATAGTTTTCCGTTTTGGGCTTTTTATTTTTCTTTACAGTTTAAAGCTTCAAGAACCTGCAAATACAAGGAGGAAGTCACCTAAGCTTGCATTAAAACGGAGGAAGTTATTGGGATTAAGCGGCTGTCTGGCCACAACTTTTGTACAGACCATACGAATTGTATCCAGGACGTTTTGTTGATTTTGATGTTCTCTTTTGAAAATTAATGTAACATGGAACTGGCGTCTTGGCCAACACATTGCTGGATGTGGTACCTTTTTCTTGAACTACTCGGTGTTGTGTAGGGAAACCCTACTTCAGCGGAAAAACCTTTGTGTAGGTAAGAAGAGGGTGGACGGGCAAGGGCGAATAAGATCTGTAAATAGTTTGAAACTTGTAAATAGTTTGAAACTTGTGGGTTTGTTTTGGCAAATTTTACTGAAAAGCGGAAAGAAAGTACAACAAAGTACAACAAGGAAAGTCCATGTATCAATTCTATCTTACACCACTGCTAATTTAGCTTACGTCAGCTAACATTCTTAACTACATCCTTAAGGTATAAGCTTAACTATATCCGTACCGTGCATCATAAATCAATTACTGCAGTATTCAACTTTATAGAATGATAACTTGTCATGAAATCCTTTTTTTTGTTAGGGTGACATTTTCGGATATAGGGTTACGAGCCAATAAGTAGTTTATCGGAAAAAAAGCCACAAATTTAAGTTAGGAGTGTGTGTATCAGTGAAGACTTATCCTTAGACCTTAATAAGTTCGTTTTCTCCAATTGCAACTACATGATTCAGGCTTCATTAAAGGAAAATATCGTTTCATGAGATTAATTGGATCCAAATGGTTTCTTAATTTCCATAGGTTTTGTCAATTCTACAACTTTTTACTCCTGTTATGAAGTGGATTGCTATTGGCTACTTAATAAATTATGAAGCGTCTCCACCTATCGAATAAGAGGAAATACTAGGTCTATTTATATCATACAGTCCCGTGGCAGTTAGTACATTTACCTAAATAGGAAATATGCGGCACATCGCAAAAATAATCCGGTTGCGGCCATATCAAGTGGAAAATACTGTTTCCCGTCCGATCAACGCTAGTCAAGCCACTTAGAGCCACACTGAGTAATGCAGTGGGAGACCATGTGTGAAATTGCGGTGCTGCAATCTTTTTTTCTATTTGTTTTTTAGCTGTTGTAGTCCTGAGAGAGTTGAATTTGGTTCTTGATGAGGTCTTTTGTATGTTCATTCGGCAGCCCCTTAAGAACGATCTTTGGTATGAAATCACTAGAAAAAATTAACAAAAACAAAAACAAATTACCTTTCTTGAAAAGATCCAAAGGTACGGTTCACGTAACTTAACGAGACTAACAGCTAATTATTGAACGCAAAAGACCAAGTACTACAGTAGTGAAGCAATCAAATGAGTGTACTTATTAAAGAATCGGAGAAACTAAATCACTAAACAATTTCGACTAAGCATTTCAAGTTTTGAATATTTCATCATCCAGAGAGTATCTTTTGTTTTTGTCAAAATGTCTCGACTAGAAGTCGCTATCAATTCTCAATGACACTCTACTTGTGGTTACTAACATTCCTTTGATGACACACGACTTGTATTCGTCAGGACAATTGGTTCATGCTTCCAATTGGTCACACCTACAGAAACATTCAAATATCCATGTATTGACTTAAGACATTTAGTCCTTAAGGGTGACGTACAAAGCATGGATGATGGCTGGGAACCAGAAGAAGATACAACAAACGATGTTAATCCAAAATTGGGTGGTCAAGCCGACCTTCAAGAACACGGCTAATGGGGGAAGGAAAATGGCTTATGTTAGTAAACATTCTAGATGGACCAAATGTTTCTGGGTGAATAGTGATGACAGAATACAAAACACCAAGAAAAACCCACAAAAACAACAATTGAGCAGAAACTTCAATGGCAACTGCAATCCACAGAATTCAGTTTCATTTACATTGGGCGGAACTTTTTACATACCCAAAATTACGCCAACAATTTTCTCGGTGTCCATTTTATTTTATTGATTGGGGAACGTTATCTGTTTAAGAGTGATATCGGGGAAACGGGGCACCTCGTTCCTATTTATGCTCTCATAACATCCTGCACTTTATGTCATGCCATCGTTTGTTTGCAGGTGTGACCTCCGCATCTAGCTAGAACCAGCCTCTAAGAGACAAAACTTCGGGTGAGACGGAAGTTAGTCATAACGGTTTGATTCGCTTTTTTTGAATTGATTGGGGTGAGTGCTTATCACGTGTTAGCCCTTCAGATTCAATTCGAAATCTGGTTGTAAACCATCGCAAAACATCGGGATTTTATATGCATTTTTACAATATTTAGTAATGCCAGTCAATTCATGACCTATGTATTTAGCTAATATGAAAACTTCATTCTGTTTATAATTTAATCCTGGCTTAATTTCGTAATGGACTCGGCTGACCGTTCAAGTCTACCTCTTTCATTGTATGACAGTCTGTTCAACATAGCCTCTAAATCCAGTGAGTATGGCGCCTTTGTCTTAGTAATGTCATTTTGACTCTTGACCACTTTAAAATAAGTCTCGTACCAATTACCATCATAGCCACCAATGGCAGAGTTTAACAAAGTGTCTGGAATCTGGAACGAATCACACAATGCAATGGCTTGTTCTCTCACTTGCAAACAACTTTCACCTACCAAACGGTTTGAAATGTTCAAACTTAATCTCGGGCATAAAACCTCGTAGGTGACAAATTCCTTGGAGAAGTTTTCCAACAAGTAGGTAAGCGTATACAATCTCACAACCCGTGCCAAAACATACAACAAATCGGGTTGTGAAATGCGTTCCGCCGTTTCGACAAAAGTCTGTAACATGTAGTGATGACAACGCAATTTTGACAACAAAACTCTTTCGTACGAAACGAAGTCCCAACTCTTGCTTTCTTTCAACTTCTGCGTGGCTGCAACTGACACACGGACAATCAAAGTCTCAAGAGCCAAAAGGACATTTCTAGGACTCAAATCCTGTTCCTCTTTGAGAACCAAGTGTGATCCAACGTATTTAGCAGCATTAGATAAAAACAGTGATGTACCTGTGATTTGAACCTTGCGTTTCAAAACATCACTTACATTTTTCATAATAGTTCTTCCTGCTGACATTCCCAACACATTATTGTCTCCCTCCCAAGTGCATTGAACTACCCAATCGGCATAGGACTTACCAAAACCGGAGTAAGCTGAGTATCCCAGTCCTCCACATGCTTGTCTAGATTCGGTAATACTCTGCTCAGCTAACCAAGTCAAAGTTGACTTCAAAGATGCAGAGTCAACGAAAAGCGACTTAGTGTCTCCTAAAGATTTTTCGATTGCTTTTGCGTCATTACGGTGAACTGCTGCTTCCAATTCTTCGACAACAGACTCATGCTGTCTTTCCAAACGATCGGTAGCCAAAGCAGCTAAATACGTGAGAGACAAAATAGGCATCAATCTTCTTTGATGCAAAGGATAGTCGATCAACTGAGTTTCCTCGCCCTGTTTTGAATTGTCACCTTTGAATTGTCTTCTACCGACAGCATATCTGGTAGCGATTGTGATAAAACGAGCACAGATTCTGTATGAGTCTGAAGCCATTCCAACACGGCCTTGTAACAATGAGATATAAGACAATTGTTCTAATGGAGGCAAGGTCACTTTACCTTCTCTGCTGACTTTACAGTATTTTTGCAACATGAAGGCCCTTGGGATTCTTACGCTTGAGAATTGAATCCATCCATTGTCAACACCCTCTCTACCCATTTTGGAACCAATATCACCAATTGCTACACCAGGCATTAATTGGTGGTTAGAGTCTCGCAATGGAACAACGAACGTCTTTACACCCCAATCGTTACCGTTCACAATTAATCTTGCATAAACAGACGAGTGTGTAGCCGAATGAGCTGCACCACCAATCCACCACTTTGTTGCTCCAATATGAGGAGTATTGATAACGAATTCATCTGTTTCTGCATCAAATGTAGCAGTGGTTTCTACTCCTGCGGCATTGGAACCATGGCCCAATTCAGTCATTCCAAAACAGCCCCATAGTTGCTTCATATACTTAGCTTCCTTTTCAATGCACCAATACTTGTACTGTGCGTCTGTTCCGTTTCCTTTGATACAGTTGATAAAGAGACCTAAATTAACGGCAATCCGGATACCCAAAGAGGGGTCATACGCAGTCATAAGATTAAGACGTCTCCAAAAATCTTGATACAGCTCCTGTTCAACATATTGGGTCATACGAGCGATTCTAGTTGTCGTTTGTTCTCTATTTTCAGACCTAGATAACTCGTAGTCCTTGAATGAAGGTGCCAAAATAGGATCCCGCTCTAATGACTGGTAGAGTTGTAGGATCTTGTTAGCTTTTTCTGGCGTTCCTTCCAATACCTGATACATTTCTCTTGGATCGAATACCGCTTTGGTTCTCTCATCTTGCATCAGTGTTGCAGGGTCTGGACCAGCACTGGTATTGACAGCCGTTTTAGTGAAACCAAATGATTGCACCGATTTTGTCATTTTTGGATATTGCTTTTAATTAAGAGGATAATTTAACTTTTGTTACCACAAGATAACTGTGCAGAACTCTCATCATAGGGGTTATTGGCATCTATATAAATATTTCATCCTTTCTGTGGGGTAAGATCCTCAGAAGTCACAGGCAAGGAGGGGACCCTATATAGGAAAACACCACTTGCATTTTCCACGGAAAAGTGGATCACATTGGATGATAAATGGGCTGATTCTTTAATAATAGACACATAAAATTTTACTTGGGGAGCTAATTTGTTGACAACTACGTGAATTGACACAGAAAAATGAATGTGTATGTCCTAATTAGGCAATTCCATTGATAAGAAGTGTTGTGAAACTGTTCGGGTCATTTGAACTTTGCAGCCAACTCCTTTGCATCTGAAGATATTTTAATAGTTTTTTATAGTTTTGTTTTGTTTTTATTGGTTTGTTTTGTTTGTTTTTATTGTTTTGTTTTTATTGTTTTGAATCCACATCGTTCAGGTGTATCACTAACATCTCATCATGGTTGACTCGGACACAATTAATTCCCTCCAGGTGCCTTCAAGAACGATTAACCCATCAAGGTCAAACAAATTATTCAATAAAATAATCTTTTTGGCTATAAAATACTATAAAAAACATTAATATTTCGTGATTCCTAACTTTTCATTTACTTCGAGAGAATGGAGCCTGCCACGCCAGTTTTTTCAAATCTCTCCCTCTGTTCCACTGAACCTCTGTTCAAAAGACCCTCAAAGTCTGCACTATATGGAGCCTTAGTCACCTTGGGTGGATTTAATTGCTTGACAGTACCAAAGTAGTTCTCGTAGATGTTTCCATCGTACTTACCGATAGCAGAGTTAACAATAAAGTCACTAAATTGGAAAGAATCAGTCAATGCAATGACGTCAGGCCTGAGCTCCTTGCAAACCTGAGGTACAATCTTGTTGGTCACCTCATTGAGAACATGGGGTGGGATAACGTAGTTTGCAACAAACTCTCCGCTAAACTTCTCAATAACATTGGCTGTGACATACAATTGACCCAACTTTTCCAAGTATGGATTGAGTTCCTTGTACTCGTTGCTGTTCAATCTAGCGATGTACTCCTTCAACATGTAATGGTGAGCCTTCAACTTGGAAACAGCCAAGCTAGCAGCACCAACGGAATCATAACTTTGGTTGTTCTCAGCTACGACACGAGAGCCTTGGATGGCAATTCTTGTAATCAAAACCTCAATAGCCTTCAACATCTTGTTGAGATCCATAACTTCGGAAGACTGGGTAATGAAAACATTCTGGTTATCGTAGGACTTTGCATTATTCAAAAAGGAAATTGAGCCGGATTGCTTCTTGTTTTCCTCCATGACCTCTACAACGGCCTTGATAAGTGGTTTGCCCACGGACATGGCCAACACGGAATTGTCACCTTCCCAAGTGCATTGGACAACCCAGTCATTGTAAGCCTTGCCGAAACCATTGTAGGAGGAGTAACCATGACCTCCACAAGATTGTCTACATTGATCAATGAGATCAGCTGTAAGCCATGTGCTGGTGGATTTATTTGCAGCGGAATCAATGAAAACAGACTTCAATTTGTTGATCGATTTCATGATTTCTTTCATGTCGTTGTTCTCCACTGCGATGTCCAAGTTGTCCAAGGTTTCAGAAAGAGTGGCTTCCATCTTCCAGGCACCAACACTGAATACGTAAGCTTGTGCCAACCAAGGCAACAATCTACGTTGGTGCAATGGGTAGTTGAGCAATTGGGTCTCAGTACCATCAGCTTGGGAAGAGGATTTGAATTGACGTCTACCGACAGCATAACGCAAAGCAATAGTCACGAAACGAGCAGACGTTCTGAATGAGTCCATCACCATTTGGACTCTTCCTCCCAACAAAGCAGAGTATGACAATTGTTCCAAAGGAGGCAAGACGACTTCTCCATCACGAGAAACCTTACAGAATTTTTGCAACATGAAGAAACGGGGAATTCTGACGGAAGAGAATTGAATCCAGCCATTATCGATTCCGTCTCTACCCATCTTGGAGCCAATGTCTCCCACAGAAACACCTGGCATCAAGTTGTGGTTCGAGTCTCTCAAAGGAACGACGAAGGTCTTGACACCGTAGTCTTCCCCGTCAACAATCAATCTAGCGTAGACACTGCAATGGGTAGAAGAGTGAGCAGCACCACCGATCCACCACTTAGTGGCACCGATATGGGGTGTGTTAATGACAAATTCGTCAGTTTCCTTATCAAAAGTAGCGGTAGTCTCCAAGCCAGCCACGTTTGAACCGTGGGCAAGTTCAGTCATACCGAAGCATCCATATAAACCCTTTAAGTTTTCGGTTTCTTTCGTGGTGGTCCAGAACTTTTGCTGAGCAAGAGTTCCGTTACCACGAATACAACCCAAGAAAAGTCCCAAGTTAACACCAATACGGGTACCAACTTGAGGATCATATAAGTTTAAAATGGTATTACGCATAGTCTCTTGAGAACGCTTGGTAGAAATCTCCAAATATTGGGCCACGCGAGCAATTCTGCGGGCAGTAAGTTCCCTTTGCTCAAACTTGGTAAGGTCATAGTAGCTAGCATCATTGGCCAAAATGGGATCTCTCTCCATTTGTTGACAATAAGACTTAAACAAGTCAGCATTTTCCTTAGATGACTCCAAGAAATAGTGCATCACTGTTGGGTTAAGCTTACTGCTGGCTCTTTCGGCCACAATTGAGGCCTGGGGCTTAGGACCTGGTGCTGAGTCGACTGTGTTGAAGGCAGAACTCATAATAAATTAGTAGAAGAGACTTGGTGTGAATAAGTCAGAGTTTCCCGTATTTTTCTAGCTGGAGCTATGGTATAAATAACTTCTAGCAATTGATATTGATTAGTAGAAAGTTATAGGCGGTTTGAAGTATAGTGATAACCAGTAGACACAATAAGGAATACTAGACAGTCACTGATAAAATTGGGGAAGTTCGATGACAAAAAAAAATAAAAAAGGAAAATTACACGGGACTTGGATGTGATTAAATACTTTTATCCTCAGGGTTTTAGCTCGGCACGTCCTCTATCTTCTTTCGGCTTGTTTTGTGGAGAAACCAGTTGCCGAGGTTCAGACCGAGGGGTAAGAACTAGACAGCGCCGGAGTTGCAGCCGACAAGAAGTTGCGTGAGAGGGCTGTCACAGCCATGAAAAGAGCCAAAAGAAAAAATTAAAACGTATGATTTCAAAAAAATGCATCTTTTGTTTTTCCAAGTATTAACCGATTTTTTTTATTTTTTTTTTAATATTAGTTTTTCCCAATATTGTTTGGCTTAGTGTTGTCAGTAATGTGTCAGCACTCATTGAATGTGTGTTCCTGCGTATGATGCCCCCCATGGTTCTCTTGATTTCCCTTATCCTGTCTCCTGTCTCTTACTTGCCCATCGCACAGAAAGAAGAATCATAAAGATTCATCGGGTTTTCAATTTGTTCCTAATTTTACATTTTTTTGACTGGCTTCTGAAATTGAAATTTTCTTCTAATTTCCTATTTGGGTGTATTTTCCGGTATGATGTCTTCCTTCCATTCGGCGATGGCCGAATTTCGAGTTACCCCATAGAAAAGGAATTTTAGCCGTACCATTTACCATTCTTCTTTAAACAACCACTGATCTTATCCTCACATCACAACTTTAATAGGATTACTACTTCATTCGTTTTCTGCTGATTCCCCCTGATATATCTCTGCTCATCTTTAGTCTTTACTAATTTCAATTCATTCAAGCATTTCCTAATGAATATCCTTTCCAGAGTGTTAAACCACAACTCAGACAAGAACGTGCGTCTGAGCAGAATATCACTTTCGCCCGTCTCTCTGAGAGGTCAAAGCGAGGATCGTGAAAACCCTTTCCGTCTATCAATAAAACTTGAATCTCCGCCAATTGTACTCTATGGTGGGGCCACCGAATCTTCTGGTTCGATTTTATCTGGTGTTATGACACTTGAAATCTTAGATGCTTCGAAATCTTTGGTGAAAAAGAACACCAACTCAAGCATGACTTTGTCTCCTGTTAATCTGTCTGCCTCAATACCAATGAACGATGTGTTGCTAGATTCTGTAACTCTCAAACTAGTTCAAACATTCCACATGACAAAACCATTCTTACCTTCTTCAAGTCTGATACTCGCATGTAAGAAGTGTACTACACGTAAAATTGTTTTGGCCGAGTGGGATGTTGCCCTGCCGAACTGTGCTCTCCCTATAGGTTCCTACCCCTATCCATTTTCTCATCTCTTGCCTGGTCTGTTGACCGCATCTTCAAAGTTGGGCGACCACACTTCCTCAACTTACATAAGATACGAATTAATTGCTACCGCTAAATCTGCAAACAATAGTGTTCGTGCAATTCTTCCATTGGAGATCCTGCGGTCAATTCTTCGTGGTCCTGACAAGAATTCCCTCAGAGTATTTCCCCCTACTGAGGTGGTCACCAGTGCAGTTCTCCCTGGAGTGATGTACCCAAAATCAACACTCCCCGTCGAGTTACGTATGGAGAATATTGTTAATGAAAGCCAAACTCGAAGATGGCGAATGCGAAAACTTCTGTGGAGACTCGAGGAAAGTACTCAAGTTAAAGCTTATGCGTGTGAACAGCATCAGAGCAAACTTGATTCAATAAAGAATCTTCAAAAAATACACCAAGAAACCAAAACTCTTCGTGGTGATTCAAATGAGAAGAAGAGCTCTCGTATTGGCTTCGACTCTTCTCGAATTTCAGGCTTGCATCATCTGACAGTACAAACTCTGCAGTTCATCAGTCGACCCCCTTCTACAGAAGCTATTCTGCCTCTTCCACAATCGCAAAGACAGCGGGAACAGCAGTTTCAAAATGATCAACAGGTTACGGCTAATCAGGATACAGAATTGCCAATCGAAGATGTTCCAACTAATCGTGCCATTGATGAAATGGTCAATTTCGAAGAGGATTTTGGTACATCATCTCTATCCGGCGCTGAAAGAATTGTTGCAAATTCGGAAACTCCTATTTCGGACCCAGAGTCTAGTCCTGATAGGAGGCATTTTCCTGAGGATAAGGCATCGAGCGAAGATCTTTACTTTGATGAGCTACGAGTGATTGGCCATGGAGAACTCAAGTCTGGGTGGAAGTCTGATTTTCTGGGGCGTGGACGTATAGAGCTCATTTTAGATGTGAACATTCTTTCGTGCTCGACGGGAACAAGGCTTAATATGAACGCAGTCTCCTCCGATAATCCTGTCGAAAAATGCAAGATTGACATTGCTCTCAACGATGCAAATTCATCATGTGACATAAGTGATTCAGTTTTAGGTGTCTATGTGAGTCATTTATTGGTTATTGAAATGATTGTTGCCGAAGAGCTGGTGTCTCCACCTCGATCAGATGCCCTTCACCCTATCCAATCGCAAAGTCTGATGAGTAATAATTCTTCGCTACCAGCAGGAATTCCGACCGGTGCAGCTCGTGTTTTGCGTATGCAATTCAAGATTTCACTTACGGAAAGGTCGGGACTTGGCATAGCTTGGGATGATGAAGTTCCCCCAACTTATCACGACGTCAAGGCTTTGAGTCCTCCTAGCTATGTCAATCTGACTCCACCATCATCTTTGGTAGGAATTTCCTTATCTACGCCTAATCCCTCTTCTGGAATTGTGCCGATGTTACTGGAGGACTTCCGACCAGTTATTCTGACAAATCTTGATTTGGTCACTGGAGCTGAGGAGCTGATCCAAGAATTGAATATTTAATAGTTGCACAGTTGAAATCTGCTATCAGCGATGAATATCTATTTATTTATTTTTCATTCTACTCCTTTAGTCCGTTAAAGCATAAGTGATTTGCAATGGAGAGCAAGAGAGCTTTAGAACCCCAGTGACAAACGAAAGTTTCTTATTTTTTCGTTTTTTTTCAAATATCCTATTTTAATGCAATAGTCCAAGAATTTGACTGCGATAATACTGTTGAATACCCAATGACCTTAGCCACAAGAAAACTATGAAACTATCAATATTTGATCATTGCTGAGAGAATCGATGAAACAGTTTAACCATAAAAAACTTCTAGATCAAGGAAACGTTAAAACCCCCATTTCAAGGAATCTCAAATCAGAGAGAAAAGCATACATATTAGTCTTTTAGTTATCATTCATTACTATGTACAGCTTACAATTGAGGAACTAAGAAGTCCATCAAAGGAGATTGGATGAATGCAACACCGGCAACGAAAAGGCCAACTTGGACCGCAGCAGTGAAAGCTGGGGAATTGTAGATCTGAGTAATTGTGGATGGTTGATCTTTGGCGGCCATTTTGATTTGAAAGAGGTGGTGGTAGAAGAAAACTTTCACTAAAATGTGCAGGGCCTAGGTAGGAAACAAATGTATGGAGAGGTTGTATCTGGGGTGTGCTTAGTGACGCGGATGCAAAGAATTATTGAATATTTCTGTTTTTCAACTTTATTTATATTTGTTAAAGATTTATATTTGTTAAAGATTTATATTGTTGGATAGTTATGTTTATTTTCGTGTCTGAGTTTCATTTCTTTAGGACTTCTGTCCTCTACAGAATATACTCATGGTCAATACTATTGGCAACTAGGGTAGCAAAGCTTAGGTAAAGATGATACAACTAATCAAACCAGACATTAAACAAAGGATGAAATAAATAATACAACAAATGACGACTTTAAAACTTTAATATAATTTGTTTCAAATATGCTTCCATGCAAATTGGAATGCGGTATATTGCTCTCTATGAACTTATATCTGAGCTAAACTTGACAGTAGATGAACACTATCCTCGAGTTAAAAAAAGCACAGAAAACTCTTTTGGAAATTAGTATGTGCAATATTCTTAACAGGATTCAAAATATCTCATGATATTAAATATGATTTCTTGCCACAATGTATACTGTTCTTCTTCTCTCAATGAAGCATGTCCATTTATACTTTTACAGGGAATCACGATTAGAAGACACAACTTATTCTAGACGACAAATGATCGAACATTATTTTTTTTATTCAACTTTAACAGTCATCATCCAACAATAATCTTTTTATTTCCCAAAACTTCTTCTTGTACTCCTTTCCCCTTCAGGCAGACATGTGTCTATGTACCTCAACCCGCATTCATCTCTTCTCTCTTAAGAACTTATTTCAAACAATACTCAATGAGCTCATCTCCTGAATCTACTTTTTCTGTCTCTGGAAAGCAGCTCAAGCTTAACAGCGCTGCTGATATCGAGCCAATCGTTAAAGATTTGACCTCTAGAACCGGAGTAACTAAGTTAGATTTCAGTGGAAACACCATCGGTATTGAAGCTTCCAAGAGCTTGGGAGAAGCAATCTTGAAACACGCAGATACTCTCGAAGAAATTGATTTCTCCGATATTTATACCGGAAGATTGAACACCGAGATCCCTCAATCCCTTAACTACTTGTTACCTGCCCTTTTGAAATGTACCAAACTTACTACCGTTAACTTAAGTGACAATGCTTTTGGTCTACAAACCATTGATCCGATCGAGGACTACCTTTCCAAAGCTATTACCGTTGAGCACTTGATTTTGTCCAACAACGGTATGGGTCCATATGCTGGTGCTCGTATTGGAAAGAGTTTGTACAAGTTGTCTAAGGCTAAACAAGCATCTGGCCACAACTCCTTGAAAACATTTGTCTGTGGTAGAAACAGATTGGAAAATGGTTCCGTGAACTATTTGTCTATTGGTTTGAGAAGCCACAAAGATCTTTCCACCGTCAGATTATATCAAAATGGTATTCGTCCAGCAGGTGTGGAGAAGTTGATCGCAAAGGGTTTGTCCCACAACAAAAAGTTAGAAGTGCTTGATTTGCAAGACAACACACTTACTACCAGAGCCGCTAAAGCCTTGGCAACTGCTTTGTCTGAATGGCCTGAGTTGTCTGAATTGAACTTGAATGATTCTTTGTTGAAACCAAATGGTTGTTTGGTTCTTGCAGAAGCTTTATCCACCAATCTTGCCAGCAAAAAGCTTGCTATTTTGAAATTACAATACAACGAATTGTCCACCGATGCTCTCGCCAAATTGGCAATAGCTGTTGAAAACTCCTTGCACAACTTGAAGGCTTTAGAGTTGAATGGAAACAGATTCGAGGAAGAGCTGGAAGAACTTGAAACTATCAAGGAGGCTATTGAGACCCGTAACTCTGGAGAAATTGACGAGTTGGACGACTTGGACAGCGATGAGGAAGATGTATCTGATGAGGGGGAAAACGAAGATACCTTTCATGATTATGAAGCCAACTTGACTGACTTGGAGGATGACTTATCCGCATCTCTCCAGGACTCCGTTGACGATCTTACCGAGAAGCTTTCCGGTGCCCATATCGCAAATTAATTTAATTTTATACATCTATGCTAATTTCCCGGAAAAGTATGTATCAACGAATTTGTGTAGCCGAGAAAAGACCCAGCGCCTATCAAGCGACAGGGAAGTTGGCTGCAATTCCAAAGTAATAGGTTAAAAAGAAAATTCGGGCAATCGCAAAAGGGCATTAGAAGTCACTGATCTAGTTCTGTTTCACTATTTAGAATATTCTAATTTCCAAAGAATGGAATTGTATTTTTGTCACCTATATTCTCAGCATTTGATTTATGGATCTGAACAAACACAAACACAGAGCCTACGTACGGCACCAGTATCAACCAAGCTTAGCTTAAAGTATTGCTAGTATAAAACATTATTTTCAAAATGTCCCTTTACGAGGCCTTTGACAACAAATTCGATGCTCGATACCTAAATCCCTCCGTTCAGAAGGTTTCTAATTTCATTACTGAGACGAGAATCCTCTTGGAGGTTATAGCCGGTTCTTCAAGACCCATTACACATTTACAAATATTGACATATACCAAAGTTGCTCAGCGAGTATTGACTTGGAAATTGGGCGATCGAAATACTTTGATGAACTTGTTGTGGCATCTTGCAAGTGAAATTTCAAAAAGTTTTGGTCATGTGTATCCACAAAATAAATTTCCTAGGGGAGGAGGAAGAAGTATGCCTACGTTCATTAACTTACTAGGAGAATTGACGTTGGAATCATACTATATTTTCATGCGGGTTAACCCTATTGAAGCTTCCTTCTTTGCTCGAAATGGTTGGCCCATGATTGTTGGAGAGTTGACAAACGTTAATGTCATAAAGTTCTTTTCAGAGTTTCTCAACAGATCTTGTATTAATGACTCGGTTTATGTCGTGAGTAAATCTATCTCGTTTTTGACAGTGTCAGATCTTTCGTTGAGAGCAATTATGGTATTCTTGTCATCTAAATGTGGAACTGCTTATGAAAGAATCTGGGATGAGGCAAAAGAGGATATCTTAAAGATGTTTCATCTTGCCTTAACCGAAGGGAAGGAAATGAACGAGAAGCTAAGGCCCCTTTGCTTTGGAACTATACCAGAGTCAAAGGAGTTCACCTATCTCACTTGCATGCAATTAAGAGGTTGGCGGCCACCAGGAGAGGCATATTTGGCTCTTTACAATTCTTACCGACAAAAGTACCTTAGGCTATTTGTTGCCGATTCAATCGACTATGATTCAACTGAGTACATCACCGTTGAAAAGGAATTTGGATACTTTCTTGACAAGATACTATTGGATTTTAGCTACAATGGGCTTCGTCTTAACAAGAAGTGCCTTGTAATTTTCACAACGATGACGGAACAACACTTTAAGATGTCTGTGAAACCTCTGGTCCACTTTGTAAAGTCGCTATACAACTTATGCATGGAAACAGAATTCAGGTTCTACTATGAGAATAAGAGCATTGAGCAATTTAAAATTCTTCTACAATACCAAGCCTTAGGCGATGCACTCGTAACGATGCTTTTGTTGAATTCACATTCGCCCAACGATCCGAGGAACTTTACAAAAAAAAGGCTATGGCTACCAATGAGAGCAACTACTATCCTCATCGGCGTTAAGTCGGTATTGACGAGAAAGAATGAACAATAAAGATCCTTTAAAAACTATAAGCATATTAAACTAACTAGAATAAGAAATAAAACAATGCATTAATTTGATGGCATTTTAGCGATAGTAACAGGCAATTTCAATTCGAAAGTGTCATCAGTACTCATTTGAATGAATATTTTGAGATAGTACATGCGCGAGAGAAGGCAAGTTTGAAAGCTGGGAACCAAGCAGAATTCATTGAAAGACTTGTAGTTGGGTGGTAACTCTTTCAAAGGAAACTGTTTCTTCTGAGCTTTTCTTGCATCAATAAGAAGAGTGAAGTCAATAGAGTAGTTTCCATCACCCATTTGATTTAAGGGGACTTTTAAGCCTTTTTCAACTTCTTGACTTGTACCCAGAGGGCCGACAAAGTTAGTTTCCCGCAAAACCAAGTTGTTATACTTGGATTCAACAGAAGTCATTGCAGCCAAATCTTCAGCCAAAGACTTCTCAACTTTGAAATTGTCAGTGCCGAGCTCAGAAATAAGGCTGACTAGCTCTTTCGAGTATTTCTGTAATGGTTTCTTCACAATATGATCGAAGTTGTCTGTCAGCTTCAAACCTTTATTTTTCTCAAACTCATTTTTGAACAAAAAGGCATGATTTAATTCAACTGGAATTGGGCGCTTTTTTGACTTCAATGTGAAGACTACCAACTCAGTTGAGATGCTTTGAATTGCAGGAGCCTTTACCGACCCAGTAGGACTAGGAGAGAAAGAGATATTGATTGGAATTTGGAGCTTCCACAATTCTTCGTTTGATACGATATCAGATCTGAATCGTTCCGGTTGCATATAATTGACAAGGTAGTCATTATTTGGACTAGAGACCGACAAGGTTCCTTGTAACTTACTTGCACCCATTAAAGACTTCTTGAAAACAGGAGCCATCATTCGAAAATCCTTAGATTTCTTTACCATAGCTTGTTTGGAGTTATTGTCGTAACGTGTATACAATTGACGGGCCTTGACGGCACCAGTAGCGCCAGATAATGCTTCCTCTTCAGCAATTCTGGCTGCGATATCCAAAGCCTTCAAGTCATCACCATTTTGAATAGCAGCTTTGAGGAGGTTTCCGATTTTGATCTTTTCTTTAATCCTGCCAAGGAAGTTTTCGTACAAAATTCTTGAAGCTTCACGGTTTACTGCTTTTTGAGGTTCGCTTAGCAAGTTTGAGTCTTGCAAGATACGAATGAAAGACAGTTGATCTTTCATAATAACGAATTCATCACCAGTGGAGTTGATCAATTTGGTCTTCAAATTTTCTGCTTCGCCAGCATTCAATTGAGAAGCTCTACCAATCACACGAGCTAATACAGCGTAACTTGTAGAAGCATCAATAAAGGAGAAATCTGTTACGGGGTCTTGCTTCATAATCTTCTTTTCCCTTGAGGAGACTCCAACAGTAGGAGGTAATTCCGTGTGACCAGCCAAATTGTGCTCATTACATTCTGAGTCCAACAATTTTTCTGGAATCTTAAATGTGAAAAACCGCTTAAATGTTTTTCCAGGAGCGAAACTTTTGCGATCGATACAGAGTCGTGTTCCATCAATAGGATCAACTCTTAACCAGCAAGAGCCATGATCGCAATCTTCAGTTAAAAGACGGTCAACAGATGATTGGTTCCAAGAAGCTGCAAAGTCATACATTTCAAGGAACTTCTTGATCTTAACCGGGGATTTGGTATTGTCAGAGTTTAAGACTTCAAAATTACCTTCGAAGAGAACATAGAACATCTCGAAGTCAATGGGTTTGGAGGATTTATTCTTTAAAAGAACATACCCGTTTAAGAAATCACCTTGTTTATACTCGAAAATCAGAGGATTTATGTGTTTTGGAACTTTTCCCGACTCCCCCACGTCTTCGGTGAAATGCACAGAAATTTCGATTTGTTTGGAGACATCATTGTCCGAATCAGAGAAGTTTCTCAAATTGTGTATGTTATCCAAAATGGTCTCTCTCCAAGAGCAAGTATTTTCATCTGCAACAATAAGGGAGGAAGCTTGCAAACCCAGCGTAGCGTTCTCGGAACTGACCACGTTGTTCCCACTAACCAGAGTAGGGCTTGTTGAATGAGAAGGAGTTGAACCACTTAACAAGGATTCAGAAGCGGCGATCGACTCCTCATATTCAGGAGGGTCCAGTTGGCTGTAGAAAGTTGACTCATACATCGAATACGAAGGCAAAATGGTCCACACTGGATCTTCTTTTGCGGCTGGTTTCAGACTTGCCATTGCAAAATAATTTTAGGAAGTAAAATTAAAGTTCAGAAAATTAAAAGGAAACAAGTCGATTGATTGGTTTCTAAATGGTGCAGACTCAACTGTATGCTTGATGAAAATGGAGTTGGGAGGAAATTGAAGAACTAGAAGTTATGCAAAAGCAAAAGTTTGAAACCTGGCTGAAAAAGTTGACTATGGGATGGGATTACTGAGCGGGAATCGTGTATTTGTATTCTACAAATTCTTCCTGGCGACGGTGACTCAAAACTACTATCAAATTTAGCCGCACATGCCGGTCCCCTTGTTTGCAGGTTTGAATGCTTCTACACAGACGAGTCTAACCGTTATCAAAATGCACCCAAAAATGGAACACCGCATGTTACAGTTAAATAATTTGACGCAGTATTGATGCATAGCTTTCCAGGTAAAAGAAGCATGTTTCTATAAGTGGTTGAGGAATGATCAGGACCGTATCTCCCACTGTAGGACTTTTCTTGTCGGAAAGGGCGGAAACTCGTGCAGGGGATTATATCCTCATTCGAGTATCTGCCGATTAATATTGGTGGGAAATGACGTGGAACCATCTGGAATCTTAAAATGTTAACATGCATGTTGGGGTAAGGGCATCCAACCATTCCTGTAGCCGACAAGTGATGCATTGCATTGATTGAGGCTAATCAGGGTGATATATATTGACACAGTAGAGAGGAACTGACCTATTTTCCATGACTTTCAAGGTTTTTATTATTTAAAGATAAAACTTTAAATTTTCTTAACTCGAGCCATGAACGGTAACATTTGATGACTTACCTGTTGTGTGGATAAGGCTCGCTTATTAATACTGTGACCAAGAAAGTATAAATGCTAAAATGCTGAGGGTCACAAAGGACGTCTGCATGAAGATTGGATTTCTGACTCTACTTCGCCATGGCTCATTTGAAAAGAAGGGGACTTGGCGAGACCGAGTACGCTGGTAAAATGATTATGACGAGGTTAGATTTTGTGGAATTCATTCCATTCAGCTCTCTTTTCTGTTTGTCGTTATAGATATAGTTGTGTTGTAATTGAAGCCTTTGGCAGCAACACAAAATCTCGAAGCTTGGGACTCAAACACTTCATTTTTCGCCTTAATTGTGGTTTGAAGTTAAAATTTGCAAATATGAGTAATTCCTTTGCATATTTTCGTGTTTCTTTCTCTTTGCTCTCTCTTTGTTTGGTTTTTTGAGCTTTCGGATAGATTTTGAAAATTCCTATCCTGCAACGGAGTCATTATTTTGATAAGATTTGACCTCTAGCATTTACATAAATTTAGATAAATCACACCAATAAATTAGATTTCCCCTAAAATGTATCTTAACTCTTACCGATAGTTCTCCCTGAGAATAAATATATTAAATAACCATTTTCCAGAATGTTTAAGAACTTAAGAATCTACCTATCGGCCAAATTTTTTCAACTCCAAATACCGGGCCCCAGGGTATATTAACCCACTGAAACCAATACAGAGCCACATGGCAATATCACCGCCAACTTTTTTGGCCAATGGTCCAATGTAGTATGTTTGGGCCATTCCTACAACGGCACCAACGGCTCCACAGACAAAAGCAAAAGTGCCTGCAAGACCCATTGTAAGCTTCTTTTGGTTATTCCATATGCGGAAATTGTAATTTTTGCTGGCTCCACACAACTTCTCGTTTTCTTTTGTAACACCTTCAAACTCTACCGTGTACAAGTGTTTGAACCAGGAAGTTCTAAAAATGGTATTTTCTTCAAGAAGGATAATGAAATACATCGAAATCCAGTACCCGACCATAGGCAAGAAATTACCAAGAATGGTAGCAAATTTGTATCTACCAACAATTGCTAATACCAAATAGATAGCTGTTAAAACGAAAGACCACAACCATCTTGGGATTCTGGCCAAAGGCCTACCAATTAATTGCATTCCGAACACCGCAGAGTAAGTGTTCAAAATGTTGTTGGAGATAAGAGACAAGAATATAATCAGCAACAAAAACTTTCCTCCGGCTCCCCAAGGTTCAAAGGCGGCGTACAACAAACCACCCATTCCCAACTCCTCATAAGCAGCACCCCATGGGGCATAGTTCATGGCAACGTTACCAATTAAAATAGCAACCATACCCACGAAAGTGGTTGGAAGGGCAATTCCCAAGAAGGTTAATGTAAAAATTTGCAAGTCGGGGGTATCTTCTGGGAACAAAATATAATAATCCGCAGCAATAGAGCCCCATGTCGATGTGATAGAGTAGCATAAAGCAAAAAACGAAAGACTGTTACCAACAATCTCTGATGAAGTTAAGCTCGGGCTATCTGCAGAAGATAAATGGATGAACTTAGGAGCAGCAGCGATGTATAACGTCAAAAACGCAATGGTAACTGGCATAGAGAGATATGCTTCCACCCTCACCAAGAATCTAATTCCTGCAATTGATATACAGAGGGATACTATAGCAATAATAATGATAGCTGCAACCAAAGGTACTTTTCCATTACTCATTGCACTCAAAATTTCACCTCCCACAATGCAATTTACAACAGACCATCCCATGACTCCAATTATACTAGCAAGACATACCAACTTAATGAACCACCAGCCAAACAAGAACCGTCCACTAACCATTTGACGACATCCTGACCTTGGTCCCATAAGCGAGCAGTAGGCAGCGATGGCACATCCAAAAATTTGTCCTGTGAGTCCTAGAATGATGGTCTTTTTCAAGCCTAGACCAAATAACATGGGCCCTAGATAGAAGGAAGACATTGAGGATAAACCGCCAGAAGCAGACACCCAAAGCCCAATTACATGAATAAGTTGCTTTGTTTTGTTCTTGGCTCTATTTTCGGCGGCGATCCGATCGATGCCTGTCACTTCCACTCCGATCGAGTCGAGTTTATCCGACATCTTTTTCATTATCATGTAAGGCTTTATCAGCTCTTCCGAGCTGAAAGTATTATGGGATTCGACAGAATATGCATCTTCCGCTTTCGTATTCATTTTGATATCAGATATAAAAAAATAGCAGACGAGCGATCTTTTATGGTCCACTCTTTGACTCCCCTCGAGTAAAAGTGACTCTTCTTAAATAGGTGGTGCAGATAAACTATTTGCCCAATTTGGCAGTATGCGACAATAAAAAAAAATGAAGAGCCCGATGCGGGGCTCGAACCCGCAACCTTTTGATTGACCTTATGCATATTAAGAGTCAAATGCTCTACCGATTGAGCTAACCAGGCATTTCTTGTCATAAAAAATTAAGAAAAATATAAGTATCAGCTTTGGACTTAATTACTTTTGTTATGTTCAGATAGTTTTCAGTGATATTCCTGTATTATATGTACTTTCTTTTCGGATAAACGAGTATCAAGTCGATCCCACTCAAAAGTTTCTTAAAGGTGTCACAAATCTGGAAGCTACGGACTTCTCGATGTTTCAATGCCATCAAATGTATTTAATAGCACGAAATTGAGTGATTTCAAATCGATATTACTGGTTGGATTCGATAATTTAGCGCTGACTGAGTTTTATTTTATGGTATAGATTCAGTTGCATTCTACATTAAAGGGCACTGGTTTGAAGAAAACAGGTGAATTATTATCATTCAAATAATAAGCATCTTTCGTACATTTGTGACAATCCGGGTCACTTTATATTTCATGCTAATCGTGTTCTCTGCTAATATGCAACTTTTGGAAGGTTATTGTATTTATAACCAAAAATCTCTCAAGTCCATTTCTCAAAGGAAACTTTTGTGATATGCCTGCTTCTACCCAAGGAATTAATCTTGTAACAAAGCTTCTAGAGTTTCATCATCAAACATATTGCTTCCAGATTGAAGCGTCTTGGCCAATAATACAATGGACTTGTCAGTGAAATCGGGCTTCTTACGAAGCTCATCTAGCTGTCCAGCAAACGTAGTAGCCATTTGAGCTAAAAATGCAGATTCCAAAGATTGTCGATCTTTCTTGACAGTCTCTATAGCCTGGGCAATCGGTTGCTTCTCTGTACTCGTGAAGGGAATGGACTCCATCTCTTTTAGAGTAGACTCAGGCAAAAAGGTGGATGTGTTCTTGTCTTTTGCCTCATGATCAGATTCTATTTCGATGTCATCTATGTGAAAACTTTTTTCCTCTTTTTTGTCGCCGTTGCTTTGAATTACTGGCTCCTCTTTTGCATAGACCTCATTATCAGAGAGGTCACTTGAGTCCGAACTCGACTCTGAAGAAGAGTCTTGTGTTCTTCTCTTTTTCCGTCTACGACTTTTATTTTGCTTCTGAGAAACGGGGGCTGGGGCCATTTTTTGTAGTCTTAGCAGTGTTTCGAAGTATCTAATGTAGTTTGGGGATGTGATGCTCTTCGCATCTGGTACATAGATCTGCCTACAAACGGGATTCGATTACATATGAAAATGTGGATTTATGATATAATTTTCTTTTGAAGAAATCATTTAGAAACCAGATCTTATTGTCTTTTCTTTTCTTTTTTTGAGTTCTGTGTCTATTATATGCCTTTGAACCAACAATTCATCAACAATACATCTTGGGTTATTATTATAGCCACTTATCACAAGTGGCAGTGCTTTTTTGAGTATTGATTCTTTATGGCTTGCTTGCGAGCGTTTTTGCTTCATGTTTTTGCATATTATCTCTTAAGTCATTTCAGAAGCTATTGTTTTTTCTGTTTCTTCGATGGTGCACCTGGTTGTGCTTTCCTCTTCTTAACCATGGATGATAAGTCATTAACTTGACTCTGTACTGCAGTAGAAACTTTCTTTTGAGATTTAACGTCAGATGTTGCCTCGCCAAGAATTCCCTTCATGATATCCAATTTTTGATTCCAGAATTCCTCTTCAGGTTCTTTGATTAGATCATCGTAACGTTCCGAAAGCTCGGCGATCAAAGCATCGTTCTCTTTCTTTTCGTTTTCGTCGTTTTCGATTTTATTTTTTGCTTTGACAATATCAAGAGCAGCGTTTGTGTGCTCGGCAGCCTTTTTCCTCAGCTCAGAGTCTCCACAGAACTCTAAGGCCAAAGACAAAGTGAAATGGTTTTCCGACACCAATGAGGACAACTGCGAGTCGTACAATTTTTGGCGTAGTTCCAAAGAAGCAGCTAGATCGGACGCAGCACGAGGGAAAGACTCTGTCTCCAAAGAGATTTCACCCAAGAGAGCGTGAACTTCACAAAGTTTCTTCAAATTAGCCACATATTCCAGTTTAGGAGTATCTTTGTCGTTTTCTAAATATGGTGTTTTCAAATCAGCAGCTTCCAGCTCCAAGTCTTTGGTCCTCTTCTCGAAGAGGTTCCTTGCAAGATCAAGAACCTCCCATGCCTCTTCGAACTCCGGCTTTTCTTCTTCTTCGTCTTCAACTTGATTGTCATTGATCGCATTATTATCCTCACTAGCTTCTTGGTCGTCACTTTCTGGCCCATCTTGATCATCATCTCCAGTTTCGTCTTTCACCATTCCTGCTTCAAATGTGGAATCTTTCTCAGCTTCGGCAGTCTTTGTTTCCTCTTTTTTCTCACTGGTGCCGCCTAAAACACCAGATTTGGATAAGCCTGATTGGTATAACGCCTTTCCATAGAGTAAGAGGAGGTCAGGACAATCGGTCCCTGATTCTTTGAAATGTTCCGCACAGGCATCAGCATATTTAGAATAAGCTTCATCGTATTCTTTACGGGAATAATTCTTTGCTCCCTCGGTAATGAGGGCGGTAACTTCTGGCGAATACATGATTACTTATAAGAACAGACGCGTAGATAACTGGAAAGTAAGCGAGTCCCACATCGGACTCAGATATCACCATGTACCCAATAACGTCTAAGGGGAAGTTGAAACTTCAAAGAAATAGTTCTAATAATTTATTTTTTGTTTCTATTGTGGTCACATAAACTTCTTTTGATATCTTATTTTTTGGTTCTTGTCGTTTCAGCCTCGATGGGAGTGAAACTAAACTGTGGTCAATGGGACGAGTTTTGAAATGTATAATCTCAAATGGGATCTCATATGGGAATATTCAAAATCTTTTTTTTTTCAAAAACAATTGTTCCAGTTTCTTCTATTTTGACATTTAGATTTTATCACATTTATGTTTTTACAAGGATACGCCACAGTGTTAGTACTAATGAGTGATAAGTTCCATTCACTACTCTATACAATCCTTGCTGCAACTATTGCAAACACACCTATCTTTATAGGATGAATTTTAAATTGTTAATTTTTGAAATCTTCTGAATATTTGAATTCCACAAATCCCAAATCCTTAAATTCCCAGCTATTCTTCTCAACACGGTGTAATACCCAATTGGGGTGTAATTGGACTTCACGTGATCGGGGGTCTCTATGGTCTTGTGGGTTTGCTTACATCGCATAACATCTACTCTTAATTAAACGTCCAATTGGTATATTTCTTTTCTTTTGCTGTGTTTTTCTATTCCATTTATCTTCCATTCATTTCTCCACAAACAGGATTCCATGCAATGTCGGCTCTGAAGAAGTCTCTCCGAAGAAAGCCTCCTCCACCTTTAAATGATAGCGTGGAATCAAAAGACGACATCTCCAACATTCAAGATAGTGCCGATATTTATTCTAGTACCAGTTATCCTAGCCCAGGCTATCCTACTGAAAGTTATCCGGTAGAAGATGACTCCCATTTGTCATTTGAATCTACGTTGAAATCACCACAACTTACACCACTAATCATTTCGGTCCATCGAGTCTATGAGGATATTGGCGACACCACATACGATGAGCTGGTGCTCAATTACAGCAATGTTCGAGCAAAAGGTCCTGTTGACCTACCGCCTGAGCCATTTTTTTCCACAGAAACAATTCTACCCAGCGAATATAGTTCTTTTCAGAGGTCGCCAGTGGATATCTCTCCAAATAGTTTCTTGACTCCAGGAACAGCGCCACCATCCCGGAGGCGAAGGTCATTCTCCTCTCGAAAATTTCAAAATCTACTGCAGCCCGGAACTTTGTCAGTGGAAGTTCTGGAGTTGGAGCAAGATCCTTTTGCTATCGGTCGTCTGGCATCTTCATCACCGACTGGCCGCAATAATGTGCCATATCCAGTGCATGACTACTCAAGATATGACGAGAGTGATGCCTCTATCGATATCGACAACTATCGTGACCTGAAAGACTATCTGACTCCAACCCGCATACCCACTTTAGAAGGCTCCGAACCATTACATCACACATTTATTGATATTCCAAAGTCTGGAAGTCCAAGATCAAATAATGGAGAATTATATTTTATGAGAAGTTCACCCCCTCTATTTCAAACTACCTTGGCATCTTCCCCGGACCTGCTGTTTCGTCCAACAATAAGCAGCACTTTCAGCTCTCCAACTCGCAGTAACACACAAGGACAATCTTTTGACTCGATGTCTTACATGGCTGATAACAGAGGTAGTGCGTGTACACTGCCTACCAAAACATTCTCTAACAAATTACCTGACCTCTCATCAGAGAACGAGCATTTCGATCTATATGATGATTACGGCGAAGAGAGATACCCGGAATGGAGTCTTATTGAACATGATGATACTGACTACTACGACAACCAAAATTTTGAAGATCAAAGCATCAATTTTGATTTCTTAGCACTACCAGAGCTCCCAAGCTCCCCTGGACATCGGAAGACATCATCTGCTTTATCCTCTTTTATCAGTAAACAGATCCCTGATCCATCCCCACCAATCCCCCAAAATGTTGCAAAAAAGTATAGCGAGCTACCACCTGTGCCTATGGATCTTCCAACAATATGCTTCACTGCATCGTCACTTACTCCATCCCATTTCATGGAGTGTCGAAACGTATGGTCAATATCTGAGATATCAAGATGGTGCATAAAATTGAGTACCTGGATCAAGGATCTGATAATATCCCAGAAGGAATTTGAAAAAGTAGTTACAAGATTGTTAGTGCATCACAAGCCCGATGACTCTGTTGATGTCATAGAGCGTAATGTCAAACATTTGATTAATCGACTCACCGAATCAGAATTCTTGATCAGCTCTTATGATGAAGAGAAGAAAGCTTATCAGATACAATTTGATTCTTCTCATTTGAAAAGTTCCACCGGTGTTTTAGTCGAGTTATGTCGCTGTTACTGTATTGATGAACAGAAACTGGGCAAGACTCGTGAAAGCTGTTATTCATGGCTTTGCCCTGTAAACAATCGGATAGCTCATGAGAAGTATATGAGTACTGTTGTGGCTGATGACATAGTGTTGGGAACTGATTGGGCTAGTCACTGGAGCCTTTCAGCACAAGAAATCAGCCTTGATCCAAAGGGGTCCAAGAAACAGTCTTTTGTATTTGACCTCATAAAATTTGAGCAAAACTTCCTAAACAGAGCTAACATTTTCATCGAAAAGGCGGGTCCAGAATTCATAAAATGTGCTTCTCTTTTGTTAGGGCAAAATTCCCCAATAAGCATGCTGAAGTTCAGAAGTGAAATCTTAGATTCTGCATCAACTCTTGCTACTCTTCATAAGACTAGCTTGTTGACTCCACTTAAGAATATTCTTATCGCTGACGGAAAATTCATAAGGAACATCAAAGAAATGGCAAATTTATACTACACTTGGTCCAAGCAAGCACAAAAGCCTCTTTTGCAATATATGGGCTTACTTCCCACTGTAGAGGATGTTCTAAGCCGTGAGATAATGAAAGGATGGGATACTGCGGTCTCTCAAGATCCTCGCCTTAAAGAGCAACAAGTAAATGGTAACATGTTACTTATTAGCACATTCAACTCTCGTTACCAACAATTACCACTTCAGCTTCTTGACATAAGGAAGTTTTTCGAGGAAGACGATGAGGAGTATGTTGCTTTGACGAAAGCGATCGAAAGCATAAAAGCCCTTGGCTCCAAAATAAATGAAATGAAAGTCCATGCGGACAATGTTCATCTTCTCAAACAAGTTGAAAAACACTTATCGTGGAAGATTACTATAAGTCAGGTCAATTTGAAGCTCTCATCTTCTAAGCGGAAGTTTTACTATCGTGGAGACCTCATGAGAAAAGGAGATCTTAAGATTAACTCAAGTACGGTACATATTATCGTTCTTGATAATTATATTTTGATCACAGAACGCCAGCGGTCTAATAAGAGTTCCTTGTTCAAAGTGACCGAATTGCCAATTCCAGTTGAATTCTTACTAGTTGAATTGAGAGATTCAGACTCTCTGATTTCCAAGTCAATGCTTCCTGTCAATGGTACTAACAATTTGAGCGAACCTGATGACGAGTCTTCTGCCTTCCCATTCAAAATAAGATTTGCTGGGCGTGGAAAAAGTCAAACACACACATTGATTGCAAAATCGGATTCAGAAAGAAAGAAATGGATATCGGTTCTTCTTCAAGCCCGTCACAGCGCAATAAAAGGAAAGTCACGGATGGCTCCATTCATGGTAGAAGCAACCGACAATTCGTTTTTTGCATATGATCTGAGTTCACGAATACCCAGACTACCATTGCTAGCAACAAATGATCCAATTTCAACAATTACAAACAACACCAAAGATAGGCTTAATAAGCGGAATGTCGTTGGGGATTTGTTTAGTCCAAATATAACCAAGTTGCAACTTCTTCATCACCAAATCACTTATACGGAATCCTTCTCATACATGAACACCAGGTTTGTGTTTGTGGGACTGAACACTGGTATTTATTGTTCAGATGGGCTCAATATTTGGAAAAAAATCGTGAATCTGCCGAACGTCAGCAAGTTTTCAATAATCCCGGAGCTAAGTGTCGTTTTACTGCTTGCAAACAAGGAACTTCGATACTATCCACTCAAATCACTCATTGACACTTACTATGAACGGAAACAAAGGATATCTTCGTTTTTATTGACAAATGGAACTATTTTGTTTTATGAATATGGGCGTCATCGAGAGGTCCCAACACTTTTCGTCGCCCGAAAGAAGAGTTCTGGCACCACCATCTTTAGAGTGTTTGCTCTAGAGACCGATAACCATGGAATCTTGAGTACTTTTTCGGTCATTAAGAGGTTCTACATCCAAGCTGAATGTTACGGTATCTCGATTTTCAACACTTCAATTGCAGTGCACACCAATCGAGGGTTTGAGATATTGGATCTTGACAAGCTTATACCACGTACGATTCCAGAGCTTCCACCATCCGAGGGTTCTACCAAGAAACTCGATGCTTACTCACGCCGAAAGGATGGAAGTGGAATAGACCAAATCCGAAAAGTGTTGGCCCACACAACTCCAATGGGAATGTACAAATTGCGAAACAACAAGGAGTTTATCCTAGTGTACACAGATTGTGCTATTTTTGTGAACAAAAATGGAAAATTGTCAAGGAAGTCAATGCTCTATTTTGATTTTAAACCACGCCACTGTTCCTTTGTGGATAATTATATGATTCTTGTGTGTGAAGAGGTTATTGAAATATGGTCCATTAGTGATTTTACAACAGGAACCAACTCATTGGTTCAAGTTCTTACCTGCAAAGATATTCATATGACTAACATCAGCAAGTTGGAGTTTCAGAGTGCCAACCCAAAGGTTCTTGGTCTTCAATTATTGTTCCGTTTGGTTTCGTTGGCGAAGGAAAATTAGTTAGGAGTTGCAATTTGCAACCATCAACGACTCCTGCATGTATCTCCATTATCATGATTTATCTCTCCTCGGTTGAAAATGTGGGGAGTCGGGGAGAGAGCCTGTATGTAAATATACAGGCCGGCTATATAGATAGCCGGGAACTCCCTAGAAAAGAACAAATACCCTCTTCTAATTTCCTTTGAAATTTGCTCTTTATTTTTTGCATTTGAATTTTTGTTACAATGGTGGATTTCAACGTCAATGGAAAAACTGCGGTTGTCACAGGTGGCACCAGAGGTTTGGGACTTTACACAGCAGAAGCATATGTCTTGAACGGAGCATCTACAGTGGTGATAACTTCCAGAAAAGAAAAAGCTTGTAAAGATGCAAAGGATTACCTTGACAAAAAAGCCAAAGAAAATGGTAAATCCGTCAATGTTGTTGCAATTCCAGCCGATCTTGCCAAGGAGGAAGAATGTACCAGATTTTTCAATGAGACCATGAAGGCTGTTGATAAGATTGATATTCTTGTGGCAAATGCCGGAGCCAGTTGGGGTGCGCCTTTGGAAGACCACTCTGTGGCAGCATTCAAAAAGATCATTGATTTAAACTTGGTCTCTGTCTTTCAGTGTATCAAGTTGTTCACTCCAGAGTTGGAGAAAAGTGGGACAGCTGAAGATCCACTGAGAATACTTATCATGTCTTCTGTTGCATCAGTGGTTGTCAGTGATCCTGTTGGAACATATGGTTACCTTGCTTCCAAGTCGGGTGTGTCTCATATGGGAAAGAACTTGGCAACACAATTGGGACCAAGAAACATCACAGTCAATTCATTGGCACCTGGATTTTTCCCAACCAAAATGTCCAACGGATTGTTGGAAATTGCTGGTGATATGATGATTGAACTGAACCCACGGAAAAGACTTGGAGTGCCAGAAGATTTGATGAATGTGGTTGTCTTTTTGAGCAGCAAGCAAGCCAATTACTTGAATGGTTTAGTCGTTCCTATCGACGGTGGAGCACACTTGAGTGGAACCTTTATGCCCAAGTTGTAGACAGATTTTGAAGATAAGTTCCTTCTCTATGGTAATAGATTTGATCATAGTAAGGTCCATCTTCTCTTTAACGAATATACAAATTGAAAGCAAACTAAAACAGCCGATGAAGACAAGTCTTACAAACAATGATGATAAAACTATTTCTAAAGAAAATAAAGAAAATGGTTAAGAATTTATTGCTAATTAATAAGAAAACACACCTTTTCTATCTCGGACATATTGATGGTCCATCCTGTACTTGTTATACCAGTACAAATCGCATCAGTCCCAATCCTGTTCAAGGTTCCCACTCTATTCCCAAAACATATATAAATAAGCACTATGGGAGCCACATCATCCATTCTTGATTCCCTTATGGAAGGAACACATTTTGATCGAGAGGAGATCGATCGGTTACGTAAACGATTCATGAAGTTGGATAGTGATCGTAGTGGAGAGATAGATAAGAATGAGTTTCTCTCAATCCCAGGTATCTCCTCAAATCCTCTAGCGTCGAGGCTCATGGATGTATTTGATTTAAATAGCGACGGAACCATCGACTTCCAGGAATTTATAACAGGTCTTTCTGCATTTAGCGGTAAGTCTTCCCGTCTGGATAAATTGAGGTTTGCATTTAAGATCTACGACATCGACAGAGACGGTTTCATTGGAAATGGAGAATTGTTTATTGTCATGAAAGCAATGGTGGGACAAAACCTCAAAGATGAAGAGCTCCAGCAGATAGTCGATAAGACGATAATGGAGGCAGATAAAGATGGCGATGGAAAATTGAGCTTTGAAGAGTTTGAGCTGGTTGTTGATCTGGGCAAAGTTGCGTCTGTGATGACACTTAATACCTTTTAAATGTGTTTTAATTTTGTCATTGTTTCGGGTCCCTTTTGGGTCATTATTGAAAACATCTGGTGGTTAAATGAACGAGGTAAACAGACATCAATAAGGTGATTGAATGAACCATTAGCTTGGATTATGTCCTATTCCATGTCTACCTTAGTGTCATTTCCAATTTCTAAACAGGACATTACTAATTACAAAAGCTGTACCCATATCTAGCTACTGCTCTTGCCATAAAAGCAATGACGAGCCATTGAAGATTGGGCACCAATTTGAAACTTGCAACTTAATATAGAGAAAAGAATTGAATATGGAAAATTTTTCTAATGATCTATCCCACCATTCTTTAATTTCTCCCTCCCAAATGAAATATCTCATAATCTTATCTAAGATGGTCGTGTGAACTGATAAGAACAAACTGCAACCACAAAGATTTCACCAGAGAGAATATTCATCAAAACTAAAATACTTGAGATGAGACATCATCACTAGAGTAAGATATATACAAGAATCTCCACACCTCAGCAATTGTATATACTATTATTTAATCCCCCCACACTTAATAGCTAGCAGATAACATGAATCAACCGTTCGAACTGGTGAATCTAGATGCATCTATTAAAGCACCAATAACAATGACAACAACTCATCACGACTCCTCAGATGATGGTCTAGATCCTTCTGAATTTATTTCTCAGAAAGATGCCCCATTGAGCAAGATCAAGAGGAACTCAAAGAGTCCCGATGAGACACGAACCCTACTGGGATCTGAAGGAATGGGTTACAACTCGAGCTATTTGGCTGAGACTTTGAGTGCTTCAAAGCTTATGGATTCATTTATTTCTCTTGGAGGACTTCAATTTCAATCCAAGGACTCCTATGAGACAAGAAATGAGTCTCCTCAAGTGTGTCTTCAAGGAAGAAACAAAGCAATAAGAAAGGAATTAAGAAAAGGAATTGCTCATCACAAAGATGTTCTTATACAAGGAATTAACTGTACTGAATTGAGACAGCAGCTAGGAAGAATATTGAAGCTTCTTTTTGAGAATAACCTACAACTTCATCAAGTATACTCTAGTGAACTTGATTTCACCAAGGTCTTTATGAAGAATCTTACTAAATGGGACCAAAAAAGAACCGCAGTGCTAGATAAGATCAAACTGATTAAAAGCGAAGACAACACCTATGGTACCAAGTTGAAAAGCTTGCTTAATGAGGACCTGAAAGTCGATTCAGAGCTCGAGGGGCTATATCAACGAATCGAAGAGTTGAAAAACAAGAAGCAAACCTTGCAATCTGAGATTGGGCAGACGATTTCCGTTCTTGAAAGTCGATCCTCAAAATATGTTTCTCTATTTCGGACCTTGGAGAAGCAAGGAAAAGATGCAATTTTCAACTACTTAGCACAAGATATTTCAAGGACTGAAAACATTGATGCATTGATAACGACCATCCCTGTTGATTCAAGCTTTGAAAAAAAGGTGAAATTGACACATAATCCTACTAGTGCCACCGATGTTGACAAGAATGTCATTGGAATTGCCAAACAGAATGATCCAGTGATTGGAATGGTGCCATACAATTATAATACTTCCGTGGATGCAATTAAAGATGACAAGGATTTGAAAACTTCCCCTTACGAGAAAGGTTTCTCAAATGGAGCGCAACAGATTGCACGCGTCAAAGAAACCATTTCTGCTTTTGTAGAGAATGCCTTTTCCAAAGAAAAGCCCCCAGAAGTTCAGAAAAAAGCCTTGGATGATGAGCAAAACCTAATAACAGAGATGGTTGATTTAGAACCAATAATTCAGTTATTGAGTTCAAAAATCGAAGCAATCGAAGAGTTTCTCATTAACACAGCTAAACTTGCGGAGTCTTATCATAAAGATGCCATTTTATGGAACAATGTTTGTGAATTCGTGGAGTCTCAAGAGGAAAAAGCATTCACTGAAATCAATATCTCAAAGAATCCAGAGAGTATTACCACTATTCTACAAGAGTCTTTTGAATTTTTGAAGGACAAGTTGCACAGCCGAAGTCAAGAGAAAGCAGTAACAGAAAAGCAAGAAAAGTACATTTTAGCCCTTTTACGAAGCGAGTGTCTCAATGTTGCATTTGCCCTTGAGAAACTTATACCTGGATCTGATTACGTTTCCCAAATTGAAGATTTGGGCAAGTTGAGCTTAGAACCTGTTTCTATTGACAACAAGTACTTGCTTCATTCTCGTATTGCTGCTACTGGAAATGATCAAGAAGAGATAAGTCTATCCCCGGAGATTGACAAGAAGACCAGTGTTTTTTCGCTGAGCTTTTCTAAAGGATTAAAGAGAGAGTAAGGTGTCGTCATAACATTAAATTCTTTAGCAAGGTTTTTATTGTACTTGTTTATGTAGAAGTACAGGCATTTCCTTATAAATTATATTCTTTTGAGTCATTCTCTCATTATCGTGAGTTTGGTCGCCTCTTTTGGATGAAAATACTCGACCCTGTCATTTTAGGTCTGCCGGGAATTTGTTTAGGTTTTTTGTGTGTTGAGGTATCCCTCACAATACTCTCTTTGGGCTGATCAACAGGTTGTTCTCTTTTGAGAGATTCTGTTCTTGTAGTGTCACTCTTTGATCCATTACTTGCCTTCAGATCGTAGACAAACACTTTTTTCTTTGAACTTTTGTTTTTCGAGAATTTTGCATCTAAATCATTCTTAAACATCTTACCTGTTGATGGCTGCTTAGGTTTGTACTGGTCACTTGGTTTGGTTGACTTAACTTCCTTCTCATGTCCAGCATCACCCTGATACAAAGCCTTCTTTGAACTTGGCTCATAAATGTCTGTATCGAGACTTCTCTTTCTACCATTTTTTCGTTCTGTTGAAGCTAAAGGTGAGTCGGATTCTCCATTGAGCTCAGTATTCTCAATTGCAGAAGGTATTTCGTCGGAAATGTAACTAGAAGACGTAGTGTTTTCTGTTGATGATCCAGAGCGTCTGTCAATGACAGAAATGTTTTTTGTTATTCCACTTGGAGTTCTTGAAATTTGATTGTATTGTAAGTCAATTTTCAGCGTAAAACCTGGGCGAGCACTTGAAACACAATGACGCGATTCAGCGTTGTTAATAAGCTTTTTCCAAATCTTATCACGAGCCAAAGATGTTTTATTTCCCAACACCCATAATGTTGTACGGGCACGTGTAAGGGCAACATTCATACGTCTCACATCACTCAAGAAACCAACGCTTCCAGTCTCACTTGCTCTGACACAAGACATGATAATGATTTCTTTTTCCTGACCCTGGAATCCATCCACTGTGTTGAAATCTATTTCTCTTAAGATTGTGGCTCCAAATTTTCTTTGGAAGACGTCTCTGAGATTCCGGATTTGTTCCTTATATGGAGAGATAACACCAACTTTGCCGGCAAATTGTTTACCAGGTAAAACTTCCATTAACTTTTCAACCAATTCAAGAGCAACCATAGACTCTGTTTGATTGAAAAAAGACTTTGATCTATCATTTTGCTGATGCCTACTCACAATATCAAAAAAGCGATATGGCGAAAGGACAGGGTTTTGATGCCATGGGCGAGTATTCTTTTCAAGCATCCCTGGGCCATCCGACAACCTTGAATGATAAAATTCCAAGCTAGGAAATTGAGAGATATCAGGATGCATACGATACTGGACATCAAGAAGGTACACCAGCTTCGGATAATTCCTTTGCATACGGACAAAGAGACTCTCCTCGTACTTCAAAGCTGCAGCCTTTTGAGATAAAACTGTAGGTGGCAATTGATTAGGATCACCGACCATGACACACCTTTTGCAACCATATCTAAGTGGGATTATGGCAGAGAGTTCCACACACTGACAAGCTTCATCAATGATGACTTGGTCAAATTTGATGTACATGCTTGCCAAGAAGTCGTGAGCAGATCCAGATAGTGTCGAACAAATCACTTGGGCTTCGTTGATAAGTTTTGCCTGTATTCTTCGCCTCTCAATTTCTCTAGAACGGTAGGCAACAGAAACTTGCTCTCTTTGTTCGTCAAGCAATTTCCCTAATTCGCTTCTCTTTTTGTTGACTTCTCTTAAACTCTTTTCCAATTCCAATACTTGTGCATCACTTGGATTTCTCTTCAATTCTTGTCGAATACGGTCACGTTCGGCTAGACATTTGGTGTGTTCTTGTCGAATATTCGGGTTGATGGCAACTTGATCATTTCGTTCACGAAGATGTCTATCCACTAGCTCTTCAAGACTTATATCACGGACAGCAGCGTTCATAGCATCTGACTTACCGAGACGAATGACTTTAGGAATGTAGCGTTCTCCATTTTCTTTGAACACACCGTCCTTCAAACGTAAAACCAATTCATCAACTGCGGCATTACTTGGGGCGCAAATCAATACCTTGGCAACAGGTTTAGCATCTTCCGGATTGGTAGATGATTGCGAGATTCCCACAGGAGCTTGAATGGCATTGCTGCTGCTATTTTCAACTTTTGAAATAAAGTGGCCGACAACACCCAAAATAGTCTTGGTCTTACCCGTACCAGGAGGACCCTGGATAAGGGAAAAACCTTCACTTTGACTCGAACCAATAATGGCAGCTGCTTGAGACTCGTTAACTCCCAACTTTTGACACATAATCGATGCTTGCTGTGGGGTGATAGTCACTGGTGGCGAAGGTTTTGCTGCTAGAATATCATCACATAAATCGTAGTACTGAAGCCCTTGCAATGACGAGTATTCTCTTTCCAAGGTAACCATTTGAATCACCTTCATTCCAACAACGACAGATTTTGGAGTTAAGAGACCCATCATCAGTCCCTGGGGAAAAACACGGATTGTAATATCACTGTAGTCTGGGTTAGCGTGTTTGACTTGACGAACTTTACCTAAGCACGTCTGTGTCCCAGGTTCTTTAAGACACCTAGTAATCTCTTGAGGAGTAACTAAACCCTTGTCAGCCACGTAACCTAACACTAATAGATCAGACTCACCAACTTTTCGTTCTTGAAGAATAGATCTTTTGACAGAAAGATAAACATCAAAAAAACCATCGCACGTAGTTCTACTTCCCACCAATAACTCAAAAGCGAGCTCTTGGCCTGTGGTACGAGAAGCTTGAATTCCCTGCCAACATTCAAGCATCAATAATGGTTCAATTTGATTGTTATAATCCTTCGCACTGGAGAATTGTTCTGCCTTTTCCTTGTAACAGTCACGATTATCGGTCGGGAACTCACTATTAGAATTATAATTCCATTTAAGAATAGTGGAGTACAAAGGTTTCAAATTGACGTTTAAACGCAAACGCATCCGCTCTTCCTCCTTTTTTTCCTTATCGACCTTCTTCGCGACAGCAACTTTGGTAATCGGTTTGCCACTGATGTCTAGTTCTGTTATTTTGGTCTTCTTCTTGGAGTCATAAAACAAGTCTGAAGTATCCACATCATTTTCATCCTCAGATGAATCGCTCTCTTCTTTTCTAGGTTTCAATGCATTCAACGATCTTCCAACAACAGGAGCCTTATTGTTGAATCCCGCAGGCCGAGCAGCTGCCGGGGCTGCTGCAGGTACCTTTACAGAAGACCTGTTGGATTTGAGTTCATTTCTAATTGCTTCCAAATTATTGGGTTTGAACGACTGAGAAGGGGGAGGGGGGGGCGGAGCAACTGGAGGTTTGGAGGTAACAATACCAAATCGAGATAGATTGATCTGTTTTAACTCTTTTGGTTTCTGTGATTGATAATTGAACTTGGCACCAGTCAAGGTCTGTTCTTTTGGCACAGTAGGAGAGATCAGTCTGATTGGATTCCGTTCTCTTGCGGCATCCTCGACGACTTGTGAAACTAGAATTGCATCAAATTCGCTCGCTTTTGCCAAAACCATGTCACGTTGCTCGATAGTGAGTTTGTTGTTGAATTTTTTGGCTTTAGCACCATATTTTGCGAAAGATACAAGGAAATTCTTGTCGACTTTCACATTCAACTCTTTAGCTAGGTCAAAGCCCTTAAAAACAAGCTCTACGCACGACTTTAAAAGGGACAAATCTCCAAGACGCAACCAAACAATGACATTGGTAAAAGTGGTCATAAATGGTTCGAAAAGGGAGCCAACAAGTGTCTCGTCGGAGAAGAAGTCCAACAATACACGAAACGAATCTAACAACAAATGACTTGTATCAAGCGCATCTCTTGTAAATTCGATTAAATCACTCAAATGGTAAAAGTTAGCCCAGATCAAGGTCTGTTTATAGATCATATCAAGAAGCAGCCATGAAGTCACCCAAAACCTCTTGATTTCAGATTTAGAATCCAAATGGCTTGTAACCTGAGTATTCAAAATTCCACTAAGTGGGTCCGTAAGTGACCTGATAACGTCCATAAGGATCCGTAGGGTCTTGGGGCACGGCTCGTAGAATTTAAGTTGAGTGATATTTGAGATGCTATTACTCAACGAGTGTAAACTAGAAGTCAAGGAGTGGTCCAACAAATACACCAAAGCTTCATATCTTCCCTCTGAATCTTGAATCAGAGACACGATTGAAAGTGCAGAGGAGCTAGTTTCGGTATTAAAAATACAACTCCAAAGACTTTGCATACCATCATCATGAGTGAGGAAAAGTTTCAATTGCTCGGGTTCCAAAAAAGTCAACTTTTCCAAGAGGAAACTAATATTGCTGGTGAGGTTTTTGGCATCTCTTTCTTGAATTTTAATTGCAGCTTGTAGTTCTTGACTTATCTGGACATTCTTCTTCTCTTTGAAAATCACAACTTGGGAAACATCGCCAAATGCCTTCAAAATGTTTAAAGCATAGTCGAAATTAGTAATTGGAATTTGTTTCAACTCGTCCCACAATTTGCTATTGGGTTCTGAAAGAGTTGGGATTTCTTTTTTATCAATTATTGCAGCATTGTGTGCCATTACTGCCACATCGTATTCCAAACAGAATTTCACAACTTCTTGAGCATTCGGGAAATCATTGCGGGCCAATTTTAAGAAATACGAACAATTTTTTTCAACCACGAATCTTATGTCTCGTGTCTTCAATAAAGAAATTGAGTCTTTTGTTCCTTGTTCTGATGAGGAATTCAAAACCAATAACAATAAGTCAATCGAAAGCTTTTGCAAAACGGGATCACTCTCATTATCATTCTCCATTGAGATAAAAGCATTTGAGAGTTTTACAATTGAAATTTGTTTTTGCGATCCGGTCAAGCTTTGTACAAATGGAATGACCCACCGTAAAAGAGCAGAATAGCTTTCGCTATCTTGGTTTATTCTTGCGTAACGTAAATGCTTAATGAAATTAGGATTGGAAGGAACTGTTTCTAGTATGAAGGAACAGTGACATTCTTCTGCCTTTTTCCATAAGTTTACACCATATAGTTCTAGAAACATATCAAGAACTTGAAGTAAAACTGGCAAAGGAGAATCTAGTCCTGCCATAAGATTGTTGAACAAAACCCGAATAATGGGGGACAATCGTATCTTAGTATGTGCGCTCATGGCTTCAAGTTCTGGTGGTTTCAAAAGTTTTTCAATTTCGCTCTTATCGCAAGCTTTTAATAGTGCCAATATCATTGACCAAAAGCGGATACTGAAAGCAGGAGTAAAGTGAGCACTATCTTGAAGGCGATAAAAATGATAGCAAAGTTCATCAACAGTAAACTTATTTAGGCTGCATGTACCTCTTTCCAAGGAGGTCACAACCTTTTGCGCATATTGATATTCAGTATCATTCCCTTCAATCAAATAAAATACAGTTGATGAGAGTATCGTATTGAAATTATTAGCATCCTTGGGGTCAATTTTGTCGAGGTATGCGGCAACATTAGATCGTAAAGTCGGATCTTTGCGAAGAAGTGATGCATTGGAGAGACAACCATATAACAAGATGGTCTTTTCGGAATCCCCCAAAGTACCATCTTGTAAACGCTGGAGCTGGTTATGCAGTCTAATAGAGAGCCAATCATTTACAATATCAAGAAATTGGATCACTTGTGCAACGCTAATTTTCCGAACCAAAATGAATCTGGACCTGATTTGAGCTAAACACTCGTAGAAAGCACACACACACTTGGAGCAGCCCAATAAGCTTCGCTCAAAGCGAGCTTCAATCACTTGTCTAGGCACACTGGTAGTACCTGGGAACGAGAACATGATTAGAGTATGACCTGAGATCACCTCTAAATCAGGATTACAGAAGAGATGCAACTCATCCTCGAAATCGCTCAGCAGAAGAAGTTGCATACATCGCATAAAAATCTGTGTTTGTATTTGAGAATCAACAGAGTTTTCGTGGCTTTTTGTGATGTCTTGAGAGAGCTTTTGAAGAGCTACGAGGTCCATCATCTAGTATAGTTATAAGATAGAGCTGGTCCGACAAATGCTGAAAAATGCTGAAAAATTAAGGAAATGCTAGAGAATTGGGATTCTGGATATGATAGTATGCAAATTGAAACACATATAACGTGATGTGCTCCTGAATTGGGGGATTAGATGTGTTTAAAAACCCCTCTAAAGTATGAAATGGCTAGGCCCTTAATACAGGAGATGATCATTGGAATTTGCAGTCGAAGAGGCCCTAAATACAAAGAAAGCATGTACCAAATATAAACAAAAAAAAAGTTTAGGACGTTAAATTTTGTGAAATTTTTTTAATTCGTATATGTTTTGACTTTCAATTGACTGTTTGCTTGTACTGGTATCTCTTCTACAACTGATGGGACTTGATGAAATAAAAGGGTAGCAGCAAAAGCTGTTGAAGAATTTTAATATCAAAATCAATTCTATTATGTAACTAAAACCAAATCCATTTTCACGTACAATCATTATCCCAATTTGCCCAGGGCTCACATCAAAACCAAGTCTATTGATAGTTCATTAGCAGCCGTAGGCCAATCTTCACCTGTTTCCCAACACCTTCCCATGACAGCCAAACTCTTAGAAGCATTTGCAATACCTTCTTGAGCTAACTTATTAAACCGGTCGATGAAAAACATCCTTGTTTCTGTCTTTATAACCTCACAACCGCAACTAAAGTTGCAAAATATAGTACAAATTTCAGCGGGACTGCCAGGCTCAATGAAATGTCGGAGAATTTCCGTCATATTTTCCACCAATCTTTGTACTAGAGTCAGTTCTCTTGGAAGGAAAAGCACTCTTCGGTATAAGTTGAGGAGTCCCGCATAGAAAAACAATTTGTTGGTACACCGTAGTGTGTTATCCTTAACCATCAAGTCATTAAGGTTTTGATTCTGTCTGACCTGAAAGCCGTTACGGCTACTGCTTTCGAGAATCTCGTCGAAAGCCAGTTGACGGTTTAGTTCTGCAGTCTCGTGATCTTTTGTAAGTTTGTCCTTAAGCTCCAATGCTGCAGCTATAATATACTGTGGCAAACAGAACTTATCATTATTTTCATCCTCCATGTACATGTCCACCTGATCAAGAAGAAGGGCAATATTAACAAAATGAGGAAACATTCGAACATCAAATCCAATCAAGTAGTCAATTTCTCTATTGGTGTCTGTTTCCAAATCAATATCACACCACGAAACACTCTCGACAGGGGTATACTCATTTGAGCCACGATAAGACCTCAAATACTTCTCTCTTCCTTTTGTACAAGAAAGCGCTCCAATGATGTCAACATAGGCAAACCATCTCATTAAGAAGAATGCAATATTACTTTCCTTGTGTGATTTGGTAATTAGTGCCTTTGGTGATGCATCTTCGTCCGAGCAAGATGACGGAGAGTCGGCATTTTTCTTTCTTCTGGCAGCAACTATTTGACCTGCGCCGTATGTGTGGGTTCTGTGCTTCTCGAAATTTCCAGAATGAATCGCTTCGTAGCAAGAAAGTAGTAAGATAGTGGCAAGTGTTCCGTCAGAAGTTGCTTCCATCTTATCTTCAAGCTGTTTCAAAAGCTCGCTACATGACCGTCCCATAAGCTGATCAATTATTTTGGGATTTCCTGGAGTACCTGTCATTGTTTCCAATGTTTTTGCAGCAAATGCCAAAATGGTTGTCAATACTCCGGAATAATGCATAGCCATTTGCGGCAAGAGTACCTTGAAGGGATTGTCCCTGTATAACGTAGGAGCAGGAACAAGATTATTGGAAGCAACATTGACCCAGAAGTGAAAAAGATGCCTGTAGTAAGGAACCTCGAGTAGAAGCTCGGGCAATGGCATTAGCAGGGGTGGGATAGATTGAACTGTTTCAAGTGACTCGAACTCCTCATCATGGTAGGAAAATCCCGGATCCAGCGGTAATTTAATCAATTTACCATAGCCGGGAGAGAATGGAGAGTCTTCTGTCTGCCCTGTCCAGGATATTGAGCTTAACCCAGAAGGAGAACCCACACGAGAATCTTGAAGAACCACATTGTTCGCCTTGTCGAAATCCTCAGCATAGTTCGTACACACGTCTGCAAGGTCCGAGAGACGAGAATCGGAGCCTGTAGGGCTATTATGGTAGAGAAGGTCATCTGTTCGTTGTTGGACAAAGACGTCATCGCGCAGATCTGTCACGGGAATATCCTCAGGTATTGATGACGATTCGTCTGAATACGTAAAGTTTGAAGATTCTACGCTAGAAGAACCTTCAATTCGACTGGTTTGGAAATCCGTGCTACTTGGTGAGAATGCCAACGGGGTGTCGGGTTCCAACTTTAACTGGAACAGAATTTCCTGAGGTTCTCGTTTAACCCTTGTTTTTCCTTCTTTAACAAACAGACTGGGGACGAAATTGATGGTTCCAGTTTTGAATTCCGGCTTTACTTCTGTAAATTTCTTCGCATCAATGTGGCTATGCTGCTTATTAAGTTTGTTCTTGGATGGTCTGCCATCCCACAAAAGCTTAATCAGATAATCACAAATAGCTCCCAGCTTAAGGCAAGCGGAACAGCTGGGCTTCTCCTCATTGCATTTTGTTTTGAGTCTTTTGCATCTATGGCATCCCAACCTGGATCTTTTGATCTTCTTCTTGTCGCCCTTTTCTGAGGTAGTCATTACTATGTCCTTTACAGGGCCATGCACTCAGCACTATTTGGGAAAGAAGAATTGATGATTACAAGGAATTTTCAAAACCCTTTAGATTTGGTAAAGTTGTGGCTGTAAACAATTTTGAAAAATATAAACTCTTAAGCGTCAGTAGTAGCGCAATGGCTTTATCGGAATCACATACCTAATTGGGACAAAATACCAAGTCTTATATGTCGTACCCAATTGTTTACTCAGGCCGTACCCAATTGTTTACTCAGGCCCACTGCTATATACTAGATAACAGGAAATAGGAGAATATAATTGAATAATCTTGGAAATATAAATCATTAAATTTAGAAATATATAATGAAGAAATTTAGCGTGTTTTGGAGTAACGAAACTCCGGTCTATCAAGAATTCCACCATCCTTCTTTTCAGTGTCTTTTTCAACATACCTTCTCCCAAAGAGAATAAGTAATAGTTTTTCATATAATCGGAACAAATATCCTCCAGCAATGAGAAGTCCCGACAAGATCGTGGCTAGCTTGGCAAGAAACAGGATAAATCCTATTCTCTTTTCTTTAATGTACAATTTAATGGGCTCGAATGAGTATGAGAAGTAGATTCCAGGTGGCCGAAGCGTTTCATCCTCACGAGCATGATGAATCTCAGTTATTGAGTACTGGTTGGTATCGATTTCCAATCCCAACTTCTCGTAAACGGTAGGAACCACTTTGGCAAAGTATTTGTAACGTTGTTGTGTTTCATCCGTAGTCTTTGCAGTGAAGTCCAATGGGTTGTTAATGAATGGGAAAAACTCTCCGTACAGATACTCATAAATCACATGAGAAAAATTATAAGACGACAGACTTACAACCAGGCCATCAAAGTACATCAGACCTTTGGGTATGATATAAAATTCTCCCTTAACTTGGTTCACCGGGATAGTTCCAAAGATATGGCATGCTGGAGCATCCTCGTTAATCCGAGCTCCAGTCATACTATACTCTGCCCTCAATGTTTCTGTCATGATCTCGTCAAGTTCTGGAGTCTCGTGATCATCATTATGGCTATTCAAACGGAACATTTCGGGAATCTTAAACCCAATTCCTTGGAAGTTCAATACTTCCCCAGCCAAGTAGCTGTCACTCGTAATATCCATAACATTGGAGACAAGAAACTGACACGGCATGGCCACAACCATGTCAATATTGATGTTTAGAGACAGTCTAATTTCTTTGTCCACTGTAAATCGATGATCAACGTAGCCCCCAAGGTATCCACCTATTTGGATCCATAAGATCATGAGCATGCAAAACATTGTAAGGATTGTTGATAATCCACCACGCAGGGATCGAACTGAATGCTGGGCATCCACTTTAGGAAAGGCGTCGAAGACCCTAACCTGCTTGGAAAAGGACTCCATGACGTTACCTGTTAGTTAGGAGATGATCGGCCAAGGTAAAGTAATATGTGATTTCAATGTGTAGGACATCTAGTTTAGGATACAAAGAGAAAAAGAAGTATCACAACGCGCCGATTTTTCTTTCTTTTTTTTTTCCAAATAACTCGAACTTGAAAAAGAAATCATTCTATTTCTTTAGTTAGTTGTTTCCTAACTAATTTTGATAATCCATTTATGCAATCTTGATAGGTTTAACTGGACGGGCATACTGGTAACAAGTCCTATAGAGACGGCGTCTTCTGAACTCTCTGATATTTTCCTGATCAACAGGAACCACGTCATATATCCATCCTTCAGATGTGTCATTGCGGGTGCGTAAATGTGATTTGTCAAGTTTCCGTTCCTCCATGAACTTGGCTGGGTTTGTATCAATAAACCAATTATTGGCGTAGCCAAAATCATACTTCCATTCTTTTGGTGGTAAAACTTTTCTCAAGTTATTGACACCATGAGGTATTTTTCCTGCGACTCTTACTGGATCCTTCCAATCGTATACCCGTTTTGTGTACGCAAATAATGACCATTCATGTTTAAAAAAGTCTTTGGCCTGCAACTCATAGATCTCGACTGTTCTAATTTCTGGTTCATTGTCAACTATGATGTTATCGAACACATAAGACTCGGGTAAAATCGCCCGGCTTGGAATTGGTTTGACAATCGTTGGCTCTTCGGCTTGCTTTTGATTGGTTTTTAACGACGCTATCAAGTCTTTGGCACCAGGATGAAGCATTCCCATGACGGTCCAGCCGGCTATGATGAACAATAGTCTCCAAGGTATAAATTGTCCTAAGAAAAAAACAACCAACGTCAGTAATAATACGACATAGAATACAACTGTTGACAATCTCTCGTTTTTGAAGCTTAAGAAGTCGGTGGCCAACGTTTCGGCGTGGTCTAAACCGTCAAGGAGATCTGAAGTCAAATTTTGGAGGTCTCGCATGTTCATTAGAAGGGAAACCTGCGACTTTATGACTTTTGACTTATCCGACTTTCCAGATTTCTTGCCCCTTGAGTCATCCTGCTCCGGTAAGATAGGTTCTTCTACAGCTTCAGAACTTGCAGATATAGTATAATCTCCACTAGATACTGTAGATTCAGTGGTCAGTAGATTGCTTTCGATTGGAGAACTGTCCTCATTCAAGTAGTCGAATAACAAGCTATTATTCTGAGATTCCGAGAAAAATTGGAAAAATGATCGACTTCGTTTCTTTACTGGTAAGATTTCAGTCACAACCATTGGATGACGTTGTAAATAGTGAGGTAGAATGACTCCAAACAATAGGAATAAAACCGGCAAGCAAACGACCAAATGGGGCCATAAACACACTGACGTATAAACTACCAACGTAAATAAAGTCTTAGGTTGGTTCCGCCAAGTGAAAATGTGTATTACACCGTACTGGAGGCGAAAAAATCCACCCATCTTGCTACTCATTCTCTTCAAGTTCGATACTAATAGAACAACAGACAATGGCTTCTTCAGATTTCTTGACGGATCCTTGATTCGTTCATGAAAGAGTTTGGCATCGGGAGAGTCTGTCGGAATAACCTTCTCTGCAAGTCGCTCCATGAATCTGTCCATGAAATGGCTCTCCTCATTTGCTTTCTGGTTGCGAAATTCTTCAGCTGACAGCGGCATCTTTTCAATAAGATCGTAATTTTCATTGGTCAAGTCATGAATTTCATTTTTCGTCAGCTCTTTAGCTTCAAGGTTGTTCAACCCCATGCTCAAAAGGTTTGCTGCGGCGTGGGCAGCTAGTCCTCGATGAGAAGACATGCCTTTCTCTTCTGCAACATTGGATGTCAAATCATAGAGAGAAGACATTATCATGGCTCGTTTGGAACGACTTCCCATCTCTAAATTTTCACCCATTATTTTGGGTCTGGGAATTCCATACAGATGATATTATGTAGTCGAGAATATGCCCGTGGAAGGTGTTGTGTGGAGAAATGTGCATATGATTCGCACCCCCATTAGGAGCACTCCATTATCTCCATAAAAGGAGACTCCAAGAGTTGAGAGGCATTGGGCCGCTCTTTTGGGTCCCAGCGAAAAACAGATGTCAAAAATTTGCTGAAATTGAGTTGATCCTGTCGATTTTCGTCTGAAGTTGCCAATCTGAGCGTGACATCCAATGACCGTGAGCTGACTTTCACATTTCTCCTTAAAGTGTTAGGAGACTGCAGATTTGTCTCTCTAGTATCAGGATTTGCAGCCAGGAGCTGCAAATTGAGGGCTTGGAGATTGATTTTGCCATCTATTCCAAACAAAGAAAATAATGGAGTTCGTTTCAATTTTCTCTCGTCCAATTGGCTTGGTATGAAGGGAGACGGTTCCGCTGCCAGAGTGTTTGCCAAAGCTTTCGAAACCTTGTTTTGCATCGATTTTAGAAGCATTTTTCGCTCCCGAAGAACGTAACGACTGGAGGGAGCACCGAAAAGTTCGACAAATAAACTTATTTGTTCCACCTCCGACTTTCCGGGAAGCAAAGGAGACCCACTAAAAATTTCTGCAGCCAAGCACCCTAGCGACCATAAATCAATCTGGGCTCCATAGTCAGTTCCAAGTATTACTTCTGGAGCTCGATAAAAACGAGATTGGATGTACGAAAAGATTGTTTCTGTCTTAACGCAGGAAGATCCAAAATCAATTATTTTCACTCTTGTTTTGTACGAAACTTGAGGTTGAAGCGGGCTGTAGTCTGGAGGAAATAGTAGCATGATATTTTCTGGCTTGATATCGCAGTGTACGATATTCATTTTATGGATAAATTCCATTCCTTCTAATATCTTGCGCAATAGAAATCTGGCGATATTCAACGAAACACCACGATGGCCATTGAGTGTAGAAAATTGAAAAAGATTCATGGACAACGCTTCGGTAACAATGCACATATGCCCTCTAAAATGAAAATGATCGCAGTAGTTTAGAATGTTGTCTTCGAAGGGCCCATTCAGCGCCTTCATTAGACCTTTCAAGACTTTGATTTCACTGACCGCTTGTAAAGACCAATTGAGTTTGTTCTTGATGATTTTAACAGCAACTTTTCGAACCCGCTTTTCATTGGCGTATTTGTGATCTACACAAAGAACAACGCTTCCGAAAGATCCATTTCCTAGAGTTTTGATGATCTCATACCTGTAGTCTATATGATCATTCATTCTGATGATATAGTTTCCACGCAGATCATCGAAACCGTAATTATTTTGACAATTGTTGAAGTTAATTTCCATTTTTCTCTTTGCAGCACTGTACAACTCTGGGACGTAATAGATCGCAGAAGACCTCATGATTTCTCCACGTTCATAAATCGATAGGTCTTTCCCTGCTGGAGAGTCTAAGAAGGTTTGGGGTTGGATAGGTGTGTTCGGAACTAGCGACAGGTCGAGTGAGTGAGAATCTTGAAATAATGACGAATCGGATTGATGCACCAACAGACACATGGCATCTAATGTTGCAATCTTTGTAACCTTCTGGGCCTTGGGGTCCAAGGATTTTGAGGGCCTCATCTCTAATAAATTATCTCGAGAGTCATTATTGATGCGCTTCGTTGAATCTATCTTGCGCCTCAAGTCATTAGGTTCATTAACAAGTCTATCACTTCGATTATCGGCTATTCTCTCTCTTGACTTTGGAGCACTTTTATATAGTCTAGTATAGACGTCCTCCTTGTTGCTTTGGTTTGATTTGTACTCTGAACCTGTGTGACCTTTTGGGAAAGCGGCCAGTCGTTCGAAATTTAATGAAGTCGAAGTGGAAAGATAGTTATTAGTGATATCAGCCGGCTGGGAACTCTTCAGTAGAATTCTCTTTTTCCCAGTATGATATAAGTAACTCTTTCTGTGGGCCAGATCTGGATGAGATGCAACCTGAGTTTGGTTAAGTGTATGTGAATGTGAATGTGAAGGTGTTGTTTGGGTATGTATATGGGTATGAAGTTTATCAAGAGAAGCCACTATAGACTGTTTCTTTCTAGAGGATGATGTATCTCGCATGAATGAAAATTGCAGTAGATCTTGACTTTTCGACGTTCTATCTTCTTTGTTGGAAAATGGCGACCCTTGGATTGAACTTTTCACGGTATTCGGTTGAGGCCGCTTTGATGCATGAGGCATACCAGCGCTACCCTTCAAAGAAGTAGAGGAAGATCTCCAATCTGCGCGTTTAGCAGTGCTAAGTTCAGGACTTTTGCATGGAGTCGTAAATGATGGTGAATTTAAACCGTGGTAGCTGCTGGATTTGGAGATTGGTTTCCTAGGTGGTTTACCATCAAGCTGGAGCTCGAGCTCGATCCCGGCAAACCTGCTACGGAGACCCGGAGAAGTATTTGTCATTAGCAGGCACTTTGAAACATTCGGGTTTTTCTTTTACCGGCTTTTGTTTATAGAGTTGGTTAGCTTGTGGTTTTGGATGAGTGTTGTTTGTGGAGTATAGAAGAACACGGAAAAGTGTGGGTGCCTCTAGAGATTCAAGATAGGGAATACCAAAGAAATAGTTTTAATAAAGTATTCAGGAAGTTTTGATGAGAATGGGTTGAAATTATATTTAAATTTTTGGATTAAAGAGCAAAGCTTTTCGGTCAAAAGATAGTTTTAGGATTCTTTCGGTCTGTTTCTTGATATTGTTTGTGTTCTTTCCAACTAGTAACTACAAACCAATGAACACAATAAAGAGTAATGAATTTGAATTTTGAAACTTAAGTGTAAACAAAGGAGTAAATTCTTGAAAGTTATAAAGTTGGTCTTATTTCGTTTTGTGACATGAATACCTCGCATCAATAGACCACACTAGATGAAGAGTCCAGTTGAATGCTGTAATTGTGTCTATTCTTCTTCAATCAAGTAAACAAAGAAAAGCTCAACAATTTACTTTACCAAAAAAGTGAGATATTTCAGACTCAATAACAAAAAACTCAATAAAATTATCAATGAAGAAAAAACTTCCATATTTACTCCAACTATTGACCCCCTACTCCCCTTCTATTGACTCCCACACTATATACGACTCCAATATTGACTACTCTCAAACTGTACTAGTGTCCACTATTCTCTACCACACAATCCAACACAACAATAGAATGACAAAAATAGAAACTTCGGACTCACTGGAAATTCAAAAAACCCAAGAGAGGCCTGTTGAAATAAACCCAGCGTCATTCAATTACAGAGACCTTCTTCTTTTGACTCAAATCCTCCACACCAGAGGTCTATTAGAGCCTGACCAAGTACGAGACTCACCCAATCTAGATGAATATGGAGAACTTTGGTTTAACCACAAATCTACCACACTCTCTCGCTGGCAGGAACAGTTTCCACTAGAAAAAGCTGCCACCGGTGATCAAGTTTTACTGTTGTACGAGAACATGCTTATAGACTATGCTCCATGTAAGAACACCACAGAGCTCGCCAACTGCTTCTATCATTTGAGGCTTAAAGATCTCGAAAGTAAGATTGCAGAAGAAAAGGCCAACTTCGAATTCTTACACAAGATGGCCTAAATCTTAGAGCGTTCCACATCATTTACGGAAGTTGACAAATCATCGCATTGATATTTCCATGTTATCATGGAGATATTCTTACTGGGAGATAATTTCTGCACTTTTTTCCTTCTCGATTATTTTCCACTTTTCACTTTCCATTGAATCATTAAATCATTGATTTTATTGTTTGTTATTCGTTTATTCCATTCATCATGTCGTTTCAATGATCTCATACTTGAATAATCTTGTATTCAAGTGTTCTCATGTTTTAAGGATCTTGTGGTTTCACTATTTCATATGCTATAAAGAAACCGCAGATCATCACATAGCATCACATAACATAACATAACGTCACATAACATCACATAATATCACATCACCTCAGAACACACCCAAAAATTGACGCCAAACAATTTGCTCCAAACCTGTGACCAATTGCTTTCCTTGAAAGTTACACGTTTCCAACCAAGACAACGAAAGACCAAAAATGAGACACATACACCAGATCTAGCCCTGATTCAAACCTTAATATATCTCAAGATGCAACAAACCTAAGTTTTTAATTCTCATTTTATATTCCTCTTTCATTATTGGGCATTTTTTTGGGGGGACGTGGTAAATATTTTTCACACACTGGTTTCTTGCAATGCATCTTGCTTGTCTGCTCCTCGGTATCAAGCTTCCCCACAGTCCTGCAGGGTAACAAAGGCTGTATTACCTTACAATATTGAAGAACCTATCATTCCAAAACTCCAAAACAACATGTCTTCTGTTCGTCATAGGAAAACTTACGCAACTCTAGCCTTAGAGCTTTACCAGTCGAACAGGTCTCTTCTTCTCAATGCATCGTACATTATTCTCTTCACAGCAGGTTTCTCTGGGGCTACCTCCACATCTAGTTCATCTAAGAAGAGAGAACGCACCGACTCGGCCGTAGAAAATGCTAACAAACACCCGAAAGTTTCACGGGCAGCACTATTCAGACTATTGAAATCTTCAATTCCGAAATATTCCGATTCCACTATCTTGTACTTGATATCACACCTCATTTTATTGGTTTGCAGAGCCGTACTTACTCTTAAGGTGGCCAGTTTGGATGGTATGTTGGTAGGCGCATTGGTGGCAAAGAGACTTCGCCGATTTAGTAAACTCTTGGTATTGTGGATGTTAATCGGCATACCAGCATCGTTTGTCAATGCTCTATTAAACTGGACAAAAGATAAGTTAAGACAAGGCATTCGCACAAACCTTAACAATAGTATCATGGACGACTACTTGCCGGACAATTTGGATCCAAATTACTATGCTCTTATCCAGTTGTCCGATAGTAAAATCAAGGATCCCGATCAGAGAATTTCTACTGATATTTCTCGCTTGGCTCAGGCCCTCTCCAGCCTACCAGGGCAGCTATTGAAGCCTAGTCTCGACTTGCTTCTTTGTGCAAGAGAGCTTTCTAAGAGTGGCGTCGGTAGTGGAGAAGGAACTTTGGCTTTAGGTATCTTGGCCCATTTCTCTACAACCGTTCTTCGACTCTTTTCGCCTCCTTTTGCAAAATTAGCCTCTGAGAAGGCTAACCTTGAGGGTCAACTTCGTAGTGCACACTCAAAGGTTGTTGCAAACAACGAAGAAATTGCATTTTTAAGAGGCCATTACCGTGAATTAGACTACCTTGATATTTGTTATTATCAGTTGGAACGGTTTTTGCGCATGGAATATTGGAAAAGAGCAATCCATGAAATAGCTCAAAGCTTTATCGTCAAATACTTTTGGGGTGCTGCTGGATTAGTATTGTGTTCTGCCCCAATTTTTATTAACAAGTATCTTGGAAAGGCACCTGACCCAAATGCAGCTGGTGAATTCATTACCAATAGAAGGTTGTTGATGAGTGCGTCTGACTCGTTAGATCGTCTCATCTACTCTCGGAAGTATTTACTACAGGTTATTGGCCATGCTTCAAGAGTGACATTGTTCCAAGATGCTTTATTGGAAATAAAGGCACGTCGATCTTCTGCTAAAGATCAAATCAAAAACAACGAAGGTCATGTGAAGTATGGAGATGAGATTACATTCAAAGGTGTGCGTCTACAAACACCTGCTGATGTTACCTTAATCGAGTCGTTGGATTTTAGTATCAAACCTGGAGAACATTTACTTATTGCTGGGCCAAATGGTGCTGGAAAGTCATCATTGTTTAGAATGCTAGGAGGTTTGTGGCCTTGTAAATCAGGTGAAATCATCATTCCCACTTCGGATAACATGTTCTATTTACCTCAAAGAGCCTATCTTATCAAGGGTACTTTGAAAGAACAGATCATTTATCCACACTCTATTGAACAGTACAATAGAGACAAGAGTGGAAATTCTGATGAACCCTTGGAGCAAATAATGCAACTCCTAAAACTTGATGATCTTGTCACATGTGCTGAAGATTGGGATGTCACCAAGAATTGGAACGAGGAGTTATCGATCGGTGCACAACAAAGATTGGCCATGGCTCGGTTATTCTATCATAAGCCAAAATTTGCTGTTCTTGATGAATGTACATCAGCTGTCTCTCCCGAAATGGAGCAGCTTATGTATGAAAATGCTCAAAAAATTGGTATATCTGTCTTATCTGTTGCGCACAGACCTGCTTTATGGCATTTCCATAACCGATTGTTGAAGCTCGACGGAAAAGGCGGGTATTTCTTCGGAGTATTGGATGCAGAGCGTCGTCTTAAATTTGAAGAAGAGAGATTAAAACTAGAGAAGAATTTGAGAGATGTTCCTGTTTTGAGAGAACGCCTTAACGAATTAAGGAAGGTATCTCGTTCGCAACACATCCGTTACGAGAACTCTCATCGCAACTTGCTCGACTTAAACACCACGGCCGAAGGTTCATAGATGAATTTATTTTTTTTTTCTTGGTTTAAGTTAATTTGCGTTATTTTCCGACCTGTTGTTTATTTCTGCCTGCATGGGAAGATATTCATCTGATTCAGGACAGTGCCAAAAACAACTAACATGTTCTAAAGAGAGCATCATATAGACTCGATGCATGTCAGCTGGCCGCGTTTGAGCAATCAAAGGCTTCTTGTTGTAGGCCTTGGCAACCCATCACCGGCCTACGATCGTACCCGGCATAACGTCGGCAATTGGATAATACAACAATTGGCAAGTCAGAGATGGAATGATTTTACTCCATTGCAACAGGATTCAAGATTTTCGGGTTTTAGAACTTCCAGGAGCTGCAATAGTCTATTTTCAAATGTGGTTCTTGCTACTTCCATAGGAAGTTATATGAATCTCCTGGGAATTTCGATCAAGAAGATGTGGGACACCTTTAAAAAAGAGAGTAATGAGCCTCTGAAGCTCCTTATTGTACATGATGAGCTTGAAGTTTCTTTAGGCAAGGTTCAATTGAGAAACGGATCCACTAGTGCTCGTGGGCACAATGGCCTAAAAAGCATCAAAACTCACATCGGAGATAAGTACATGAAGCTAGGAATTGGTATTGGGAAGCCGCCACGGTCTGACGAAGGAGCCATTACTGATTTTGTATTGTCAAAATTCAGCCACATGGAAACGCAGAAGCTAGAAGATGTCACTTTGGAGCAAGCGGTCAAAGTGATGGACGAAATCATGGAAGGCAAGCATTTCAAAAGCTAGAACGATAGAATCTTTTTTTTGTTCTGTATATGGAAAGCATCATAGAATCGGATCTTTTTATTCTATCTCGTAAAATCTGATATTATTCACTTATTGATAGGTCTGATGCTTTTAGATAGAGATCTGAAGCTACTCGATAAAGACATAGCCATCAATAAAGACATAGCCATCAATAGTTAATAAATTGAATTAAAAATTGGAAGTTTGTAAGAAAAACAGTTCCTGTTACTTGATTCATCACATTTTTTCTAACCATTTTTGCCATATTTCGTAACTTGCATCTGTGATTGTAACCCCCCATATGATGGCTAATGAGACACCATCCCACACCCTGATCCACTCCACACATAGAATGGAGTTCACGCTACACTTGACAGCAGAGCGATCAGTGGTCCGTGAATCCGTAAAAGGTATGACATTTTCTATTGCAGTATTTTAACACAATTCCTCCAATTTCAGCCAACTAACTACAAGGGTTACTCTGGACTATCCTTTTCAATCGCCTCTTTGGGCCGGTGACACCGGTAATCAATGAATTGATGGACATTTCATATCCCATGGCCGCAGACTGTCCAGAAATTGACTCGATCATTGATCACCGTATTGACCAACTAATTAAACAATGCTTTACATCTGCTCAGCACCCTCCCACGCCAACTGTTGGACAGGTAATTGTGCTGTTCTCATACAAAGACCCGTCTAAAACGAAGAAAAAATCGGGCTGGTTTGGGCACGTTAAGGAGCAGGCCTCCGATGACTTGCCAATGTGGGAAAAGTGGATCGTAAATGTGAATTGTCTACCGGTTTCGGGTGATGCTAGGAATCTATCAGATGGTAATGGGTTGATGAACAATGCGGAAAGATTACTACATTTATCAGCTGCTAGTTTTGAGAGTAATTTATTTCGGATTCTTGATGTGGTTGATAAGCATAAAAATCATATTCCTCCAATCTTGAATTTGGATGTGGCTCCATTTCCGTTCACCATCTCAATTAGTTCTCCAAACACGCCAGTTAATGCCTCTGAGGATGAAACATGGGGCCATTACATCAAAAAAATAATCGACTGATGAGTCTCGGTTTGTTTTTTTTTGACTTTTTCTGTTTCTTTGGCTGCTCGATACCTTGCAACTAATGATCATTCTAATAAAGTCCTTTCCTAAAGGTTAGTGTTGTAAAGTCCAGCTTCTCCTCTGACCAAGATACACTCATCTTCATGGATAGCCCTATCTTCAAGGCCAATTTCAGTAACTTTGTCGAGAACATTTTGATCATAGCTTCCGGGTTGAAACCACAATCCCTTGATCAAACTCTTATAATCCTCAACCGTGCTTAGATCAACTAAAGTTTGGTGTGTGACATGTGGAGGTGTTAAAAACGAAACACTGATTCCATCTACAGTGGAAAATTTATGTCCCGATAAATCATCACCTTCAGATAAGGCCACGAGCAACAGTTTCAAAGATGGGATTACTTTCTGTCCCATGATTTCCTCTTCTCTTGGGTTGATGGGGACAACTGGAAGATCATGGATCAAGTACCAGTTCAAAATCTTATAACCGAATTTGGAAGGGTTCTTGGTGGCACCCACAACCGCATATTTTCTTTTGGATCCGAAGAATGATCTTATGGTGGATAACATGGTTACGACTTGCTTGATGCTTGTAAGTCTGGGGTAGTGCGGAGTTGAGTGTGAGAGCAGTGGGAGTGGGAGTTGTGAGTGTAATTTTTGCAACACATGACAACGAAAATGAAGGAAAACAGAACATTTCGAAGAAATAATTGTTTCCTTTTCGACATATATGTCCCAATTTGAAAAAATAAAATAAAATGGCGTCTGAAACTTTTCCACTACTTTCGATAAGTTTGATAGAAAGTGTCAATTGTTCAACAATTTGCAACCTAAAAGAAGGGCTGATGATTGCCCAAACATGCAAACAATATGAATCAATTTCAAGACAGCGTTACTCGGCTATTAATAAATATTTATAAAATCATAGAAAAACTTTTTTCACTTAACATTTTGTCATACATCTTCTCCATCTACCCCATCTACAGCATCTACAGCATCTACGGCATCTACAGTATCTGTCTAGGTTGTGGTTCAATCTCTCAGATAACTCATTCAAGATATATAACTGTGGCCGCAGACCATCACCAAAACAAGAACTGAGTGACCAGTGTTACCAGAATAGTGTTTAGAAACGGAAATTGAATCATTCCAAGAGCTCCTATTGGTTACTACTGTTAATTTCCGGACTGGACATCCCATACATTTGTTTGGCTTGACTCTCAATGGCTGGTGATAAACGGACCAAACCATGTGGAAACTGCAAAAGATCAAAGGTTAAATGTGAATACCACAAGACCTTACCGTGTATTCGGTGCTTAAATTCCGGCCTCGCTAGTTCTTGTCTGTTTGTGTTAAAGCTACCGTCTCTAAAGCTCCCTCTGCTCAATGCCCATCATGTTGCCGTGTCGTACCCCAACACTCCACCTCCGATACAACAGATTATAACTCCTATACCACAGATTCCACTACATAATGTTCATTCTATCCCTAAGCACTCGATTTACTCACATAGTCAGTCCTCTGCTCTACCTGTGGCTCCCGTACCCAATAGTACAGTACAATATTCCCCGAACACCGCTCAAGAGAGCCAGAGTTCATTTGTAAAATTGGAACAGAAGGTGGAGAACATGGATTCCAAATTTAATGAACTACTAAAGTTGTTACATGATAATCAAACTGCTTTACAGGCAGACAGAGTGAGATCACAAGCTCGAACACAGTCCCAAAGTTATCCTGTGAGAGAAGATCCTGTGGAAAAAAACAAAAGATCGTTCATTGAAAGTGAACCATACTCGGATGAAATTTCCAAAAGGTCAAGAATAAGTGATGATTTCAGGGATCAAGTCATTACCTTGGCAGAAGCTCAACTACTATTTAATTTTTTTGATCAGAATATTTCTCAACAACTTTTTGGCTTCGAATTGAAAAGCTTTTGCGTTGAAGAACTTTGGGTTTCTTCCCCAATTTTGATTTGCGCCATCTGCACCATTTCTCTGATCCATTATCCTGATGCAAACCTATCATCAAGACAACCCTTCTTGCAGCAACATTTGCATAAACTATGCACCAAAATATTTTTTGATTCGAAACAAAGATCAGAGAACCAAGTGTTCAATACTATTGTTGCACTTATTCTTTGCAGCTTTTGGCTAGCAGATTCTCAGCGATTCACTGGTTTGGCTCTACAACTTGCTAAGGAGCATAACTTCAATGAAATCAAACCAAAATCGAGTACTAAACCGTCTTCTCTTAGCCATAAGGATCGACTCAAATTATGGTACCTCCTTTATATTCTTGATGGTCAACAAAGCATGACTTTCCGTAGACAAGCATTGTTACCTTCAGATGATGTTGCACTACAAAATAGTCGTCTGCTTTTATTGGATTCTGACAAAAAGCTGTTACCCTTAGAAGATGACTCCGAAAAAGAATTGCCAGTTTCTAGAGCCTCGCAGGACAGAAACACGCGCAGCACTAACTTCAGTGATTTGCGTTTGGTCTCCCAAGTGGAATATAACTGTGCACTTGAAGAGGCTCTTAAAGGTAACGCCTGGGATCTCATAGATCCTTCTGCATTCGGGATTCCTTCAAAATCCAATTTGGAACTTGACAAATGGATGGTTTCTTGGACTGTTCTTTTGGCTCCAATGAACAATGGAAATGTGTGGCTGTCAAAATCCACTTTAATTTATTACAACTTTGCAAAAATGCATATCAATAGCATGGCTTTGCGCCCACTTCAAACAGAATCTGGAGGCATCATAAGATTCCCTAAATGGAATCAATACAAATTCAAATCAAGTGCTTCTAATTCGATGGCATCTAAGGGAGAATCAGGCATGTTGCAAAGAAGACTCCAAGAATGTAACAAAAATGGAGAAGAATTTATTCTGAATACTGAACTTGCTTCGCATGACCAAGGTATGCTCAATCTCAACATAGCCATTTCGGCTGCTCAGACCGTTTTGGGTTTAGTCTTGGATGACAGGGACATTTTAGATAATCTTAAGTATGTTCCTGTTCACATACATGTGATGTTATATTACGCTGCTTTTCTATTGGTCAGTGCCCCTGCTAACATGTTTAATGGTGGTGTTGAAGACGAATCACATTTTAGAAGTGTCTTCAACCACCTAAAAATGATAAGGACTCTTCAGAAAAAGATAATGTTGAATCTTCCCACAGACCAAGTATTTGGAGAGAGGTTCTTGCAAAGCTTGGATAATTTATTTGATGAAAGGATTGGTAACTTACAACTTGAAATCGAGTCTGCTTTGTTGGAAATAGCAGTGAAGGAGGACTTGAAAAAAGAAATGTCAACATTGCAGCACACATACTCAAAAATTGACCTTATTCCAGAATCAGCAGAAGTTTCCAGTTCTGATTCTTCTCCTCCACTTGAAAAAATCTATGCTTGGCCAGCCTCACACCATGGTCACATATGAGTGCTGCGTTTGTGTAACTTTACCTATATACTTCTTTCTTCCTCTTTAACCTATATTTATAATAGTTTGAAATGCATCCTAGTCATCTTAAGAGCATCATTGAGAAGTTGGCTTCCTTATCGGTTTATCCTTTGGCTTATAAGACTTCAGTTCGTTCAAATTACTGGCGGGTGCAAAAAAAGGTGTCCCCCAAAACCATAGACACAGAGTTTGAGGAGCTAGTGGAAGAGCTTGACGCCATAGATGATGCATGCTACGAAATGCTCCAATTGAATAAGGTGTTCTGCTCTTTCTTTTATGAGTTGATTTCAAGCTCGCAGAGGGTTGTCAATTCCTTTCATATCTTGATCCGCTCAGGAGCTTCAAACTTAATTAATGACACCGATTCCAACAGCGGTAACTGGGAAAGAGCTCAAAGTTATCAAGTTGCCTTAGAAGATACCAACATGATAATTAGAGAAACCCTCGTTTCGATTCCTGTTCAGTTGGATAGCAGAATCCGCTGTTTGATAAGCAAGCTGGACCAAATTCACACGCATATAAGTAAGCGCGACAAATTGTTGACAAATTACGAGAAATTGCTTGATGAATTTGATGCAATGACAATTCTGGGTGCAACCAATAGCTTTTCTCCTAAGCAGAAACTAGCTTATTTGGCATTAGAAAAGGCTTTGGATGAAGCAAAGAGCGCATACATCAAATGTAATGCAATGATTTGTTTGGAACTGCCTTACTTCTTTATGTTGGTACGGAAATTCATGGAGCCTGCTCTGGGGCTTTTGTATTTCATTCATCTTACTTCAGCCTATCAGACTCATCTCAACTTCTCCTTTTTGCAGGCTGATAAGGACATAGGTTCGTCTTCGTTTTTAAAAGGCATTGTGAAAAATTTCCAATTACCGGATTCTGACATCTTGGATAATTTAAGAATTGTCAGGTATCACAGAGATTATTTGGAGCTGCTTATCAGAAGCGAGACTAGCACCTTGAGCGGACGTAGATCCAATGAAGTGCTGCATTGTAGAGCTCTTTATGATTACAAGTCCGACGTCGAGGAAGATTTACAATTCAAAAAAGGCGACATAATCGAGGTTTTCCGCAAAAGAGGTGACTGGTGGAGTGGCCAGTGTAATGGAAAGAGAGGAATCTTTCCTGTCAACCATGTGGAACCTTATTACACTTTTAACAAGGGAAACGCGACCTTGATGGAGGCTGTTCCCCCAAATAATCCTGCAAAGATTATTGAATTATCTTAGCCATCATCTATCAGTTTCCAGACCCCACCAATACTATGATAATAGAAACATGACTCGCATTATTATGATAATTGGTGTCTTTTCAAATACTTTCGGACACATTTCCCAGAACAGAATCTTCTTTTAATGGGAATGTCTTTGTTTTGTAAGATATCCCACCATTCGTAGATCTTCGCATATGACTCCACAACAATTAGGTTACATTCGTTGCATTTTTCCTGAAACTGACCCTTTGAGATTGCTAGAGCTATTAAGGAGTGATACATTTTAGGGACGGCTCTCTTCCAACTTTTGGTTTCTCTGTAAGTGACGTCATAATTTGCTATAGCATCGAGGCAGAGAGACTTAAGACTGCAAACATTTCTGTCTTCACAATTTAAAGTCATAGGCGATACCCAACGAAGGCCCTTAGCAAACCTTGGGTCATCTTCCAGAACTTTAACAGCATATTCGTCGATCTCAATGAAAGGATTTGGACCTGCTCGAAATGTGTGTAGATGAGAAAAGTTTAAGATCAGAGGAGGAAGATGACGTAGTTTGTTGATACTCACATTGAGATCACGTAACTCTGTGAACTTTTCGATCAAGTTCGGTAGAAATACTAACTTGTTATGGCGCAAGCTGAGAACGTTCAATTTCGTGAACTCAAATAAATGTGGGTTCAAAATCCGAAGATTGTTGTTGTTTAGGTAAACTTGCCTTGTTGCTTGGATTGATTGATCGAAAATGACCAAGTTGTTCAAATCCCTTATCTCATCTGGAATATCATCTAAATCCATATGAGCGAGTGATACAGACGGACACATGTCCTCAAACGACTGCAAAATAATCTGACGGGCCTTTGAGTGCTTGCTTCTATCATTAAATACACCCATCTCGATATTATCCGTGGAAGGGTGGTTTAGAGAGGAAAACTTGAATCTATTGAAAGAATCTATTCCAAAGTCAGCTTCAGAGCTTTGAGTGACCATTTGTGGTTTGATAGGGGAAGTTTGCAAAGCTGACTCTGCTGGGGAATCGGGAATGGTAATGTCATGATTTATCAAGTCATACTCGGACACAGGGTCGATAACAGGCGGACTACTCGGGAACGAATTGAGTAGATCCTTGGCAGAGTGCAGCTCTTGTTCATCAAAGTGTGTGATAACAATTGATTGAGTTGCGGGTATGTCTGCTGTTGATTGGAGCAGATCTTTTTTCAAATCGTCGGATTTCAAAAAAAAGTCATCGTAGTCTCTTCTCTTGATATCGTCTTTTTCGGTGAAACTTTCCCCCATTTTTCTTTTGATAGATGGAACATTTAAAAGTATAGGACCTCGGAGATTGTTGCGCAGATTATCATTAACCTGATCTCGTTGTGTCCTTCTCGTCTGGAACATACTGCTTGCATCCTGATCTCTTGCATATCTATCTTTAGGATCTGTGTTCAACACAATCTTCTCGTCTTTGGACGAACTCTTGAACGCAAAAGGAAGTAATGGGTCATCTCGTTCCATACTGCCCAACGACTGCAATTGACCATTCGTTAAGAAGTCGGTGGGGAGTAGGTCAAAAACTACTATCTACTGAGATGGAAGGGGTGCTGTACTGCGTATCAGTTAGTAAGGAATAGTCCATTTGAAGAATAACTATCTGTATCACTTGAGCAATTTTTTACTCTTTTGCAATCGTGCTTTTTGAAAAAGAATTACTTTTCCTATATTGCAAGCTGAACACTTTAACTCTCTTGGAGGCAGTTTGCCGACCATACCTTGCATGTACAATGAGAGAAGATCAGAATAGAATGATGACATAAACACATATGCATAGAAATGTCGAGCATACAAGAAAACAGGAGGAAATTTTTGAATTCTTTTGGTTTATAACTACAGAGTTTCCCTAATCAACTTATTGACGACATGGTTAAAGGTTTCAATTTTTCAAAAATAATATTCAAACCAAACAAACTGGGTATTCTTACAAGATCTGAAAAATGAGGTGAGTGAAATTTTACTTGATAAAATGATTCCACTTCTGCTGCCAGAGGCAAATCCTTGGAACTGTGCCACGAACTTCCTTATGTCATTATCTTTCCGGCAAGACAATGGCAAGCATAAGCCTTGCAGAGGATTGCCAGTTGAGCAGAAGACAAGACTTTTATTATTAATTTTATTTTTATTGCACAATTCAGTTTCATTTTTCATATTGGGCATTTGAATAGCTCAAACAATGGGATTCTCTTTTGGATTCCATGTTCGTTGTAGAACGCCGTTAGGTCTGACCAATTAAAGTTGTTAAATTACAGAGTCCGGTGAAAGGGATCTACAGATCTAATAAATCCCAGTAAAAAGCAAAGACGAGACAGAAGTCAATATAAAAGGTATTGGTCGGGTCCGTAAGGTGGTTGATTCCTTACCGTGTACTGATAATGAGTAAATGGGACAACAATCCACCAAATCAAGACGTCAAAATAAGTACCAAATATGGTCGTATCCCTTCTTTTGCGGAACTAATTCGCAGCTGTGGATCTCATGATGGCAGCACTACATCTAAAGCCAATTATGTAAGGTTTGGGTCTCACTACAACGTGAAGATACTTCCCAAAGAAAACCAACCCGTTAACGATTTGCCTCGAATTGTTCCAGAGCCTCAAATACCGAATTCATGCGAAAGTGCTCACGCAGTTCCTGAAAACAGTGCTTCAAACGATGAAATTCAACACCTTACCCAAAATTATATTAAAGAAACAAAGAAGTTGATTTGTGAATTTTCTAAATTCGAAGATAATCTCAAGGACGGAAGTTTGCCTAGGACTTTTCCACAAGAGAGCATCGACCAACTCGCCAATTTTCATGAAAACGTATCTCGGACGTTGCTTGACATACGTAAGTCATACCGAAAGAAACTGAATAACACAGGAAAGTGTAATTACGTTATCACAAAAAAAGATCGATTGATCAAATCACACGGATCCTCATCGCCCAACGATCATGCTGATCATAGTGTGGTAGCTTTCACCATTAAAGCTGTCAAACCGCATTCTACAATGATCTCGGAAATTATTCCCAAGAAAAACTTCTTGAACAAAGACCTTTGTTGGAAGACAAGCATCCTGTGTTCACAATGTGGAATCACCCTGACGCCAGAATGGCGAAGCGGCCCATCTGGAAGCCGGAGCCTTTGTAATGCGTGTGGATTGTTTTACTCCAAACATGTGAAGAAAATTGGTGTCGCTAGGGCATGTCTTTGCCTCAAGAAAAGAAAGAAAATAGTCAGTAATGATATTAACAACGATTAAATTTCTCCAGTCTTGTCCTTCTGATGATAATAATGGTTAGCAAACTCTTCAATCCATTTTTCGTTAATAATCATGCAGTTTCTCATGTACTCTTTGCTGGTCAAAACAAGTTCATGATAAAGAACTGTCTTTGGTGGAGGCTTGATCTGAAACAACCTGGATGAAGGATGGATGAAGACAGGTTTCTTCATTTTCAATAGGCTGTATCCATTACCCATTTTCAGAAGTGTAGCGACGTTAGGGAAAAACCCAGAGAATAATGCTTTTTGGACCAAATTAGTGGACTTTGGTTTTGTCACATCCAACTTAACACCAACTCTTCGACATAACTTTTCTAGCTGACTTCTAACTTCTTTGATTTTCTTTAAAGTTCTGTACTGTAAGAAGTTATCTTCGCACCATAGATTGGAAAATCCGCTTTCACTCCATTGATTCCATATGTTAAGAAGGGTCAAGTGATCGCCTGCTTCATGAAAAAATTTCTCTTTCATTTTATCAGCTAATTCCTTTTTATCCTTTGGCCGATAAAACAAACTCGAAGATTCAGAAAGCATAGAAATCACAGATAAAACTTCATTCGTAACTTCCAAGTCTGCGCTTGTTAATATGGCTTTACAGAACATTGGATCCATTGGAAACTTGGACATTTTTCGCCCTGTTGCAGTCAACTGACCCCTTGCATTGAGTGCACCGAGCGCGTAAAGCAATTCGAGAGATCGTATGAGGGTTTGATGACTGGGAGGATCCATGAAATCAAAATTGACTAAATCGGTGATTCCTATCGAAAGAAGAAGGAGAATGATCGAAGTAAGATTGGCGCGAAGAATCTCTGGTGTTCCGTTCTCGGGTAACTCGTTGTAAAAAGACCATTTGGTGAAAAGACGGTAGCATTTGCCAGGGCCCACTCTACCCGCTCTTCCCGCTCTTTGATCTGCCGAAGCTCTGGAGCATGGGACAACTACTAAGCTCTCCATACCTGTTGCAGGATTGAACACATTCTCCTTTACATATCCAGTATCAATCACATACTTAATTCCTTCGATCGTTATGGAAGTTTCGGCGATGTTGGTTGCTAGAACAACTTTCCGAGTGTTAGGTGGAGAGGGTTCGAATATTTTCGCCTGTAACTTCGGGGGTAAGTTGGCGTAAATAGGAGCCACTATTAGAGGCTTAATCAGGTTTCCTAACTTGTTGCGTGCATCATTGAGTGTCTCTTCCATGGTTTCGATTTCTTCCTGTCCAGTTAAGAAGACCAAAATATCTCCAGGGATATCTTGTTTTGTATGAATTTGTAATACTGTCGTAATAGCAGCTTGGATGTAATTTGCTTCTGGGCTTTTTGTGTAGCAAATATTGACGGGAAATCTTCTCCCAGGGATTTTAAAGATTGGAGCTTGGTTGAAGTAGTCCGAAAATTTGGAAGCATTAATTGTAGCGGATGCAATAATGAGTTTCATGTCCTTTCTTTCGGAAAGAATATCCTTGAGTAAACTCAACACGATTTCTGTTGAAACTGTCCTTTCGTGAGCTTCATCAATCATGAGACACCCATACGAAGACAACATCGGATCGGTAATAAACTCTCTAAGAAGCATACCATCTGTCAAATACTTGATAACAGTATTTTCGGAGCATTCCTCCTCGAATCTGATGCTGTATCCAACTTCCTGTCCTATGGTACAACCCATTTCATCAGCAACTCTTCTTGCAACAGATGTTGCAGCCACCCTTCTTGGCTGAGTGCATCCGATCATTAGTTTTTTGCCATTTTCTCTCAAGTTGAAACCAGATTCGTAAAGATATTGGGGAAGTTGCGTGGTTTTTCCTGAACCGGTTTCTCCAACTACAACCACCACTTGAGTAGAACTTACAAGGTCTAAGAAATCTTGACGAAACTTGTAAGCAGGTAGACTCTTCCGTACTGATTGTATATCAGAAAATGTGAGCTTCTGCTGTTCCTCTACGTCTTCACCGGGTAGCTCCGTTTCTTCGGAATAGTCAACTAATTGGGATTCATCGAAGACATATTCATATTCTTTCTGATCAGATAGCTGGATCTGGTCAGGATTGGCAGATCTAATTTCTTGTGCCTTTTTAAGCTGATCCAATTCCCATTGGTTTTCAAATTTGGTCTTTTTTTCTTCCTGGTCATAACGGTTTGTCTTTAGTAGTGCTTTCTTTCTTTTGCGATCAATCGCACCATTTTCTGTTTTATATTCCTGAGGGAGGCTGTAGAAGTTATCTTGGCTTTTTTCATTTGTTATGGTCTCGAGATTTTCTCGCTTTTTCCGTAAACTTGCAACCTCTTTGGGTGTGATATCTGTTTTTTGTTCTAAATCTCTTACATCTTGCACCCATTGACTCGCAAAGATTTTGGCCTCAACCTTATTATTTGAGACTTGTGTATCATTTGAGCTCGAATCTTCATTTGTAATGGGATTGGTTACTCGTGCTTCATCTTTCGTTGTGGTAGGTTCCGACACAATCTGGTCTTCTGTTTCAGGGACAGGATCTTCGTAGGCCTCAACATTCCTTCGGCGAACACCGATGCCAGTTATCTTCAGCATTTTATTTTGTTTTTGATTTTGTCTTAGTATTTGTATTTGTTGTTACAATTATTGATCCTGTGGCTTTCTGTGCTATCTGCGATATCTCAACTCATCGTTAACCTGTATATCTAACAGCTTCTCCACCTTTGAGTTTCAAGAATCAGGAACACGGATAATTAAAATCGTTTATAATGGTCAATCAGCCAGAAGGCAGCTCTACTGCTGATTTTTCTACTCTTCAAGGGTCTTCTCTTGATAATGCAACACCTAAGAAAACTGAACCAGCTAAGAGATACATACCCCCGTGGACAGAGCCATACATTATCGGTATTGGAGGCTTTTCTGGTTCAGGTAAAACATCGGTTTCGCAAAAAATCATCCTGGAACTTAATCAACCCTGGACTGTTTTGTTGCTGTCAGACAACTTCTACAAAGCGCTTAATGAAGAAGAGTCTGCTCGTGCCCATGCCTCTAACTATGATTTTGATCACCCTGATGCCGTAGATATGGACCTTTTAGTTGAAAAATTAACGTCTTTGAAAGAAGGAAAGAAAACAGAAGTTCAAGTGTATTCATTTTCCAAGCATAATAGAACAGACAAGGTTTTTACCATATATGGAGCTAATGTCATCATCCTTGAAGGAATTTTTGCATTGTACGACCAAAGACTTTTGGACCTAATGGATATCAAAGTTTATGTCGATACCGATTTGGATATTTGCTTAGTCCGTCGTCTTTCTAGAGACATTCTTTACCGGGGAAGAGACCTAGTAGGAGCATTGACCCAGTGGGAAAGATTTGTCAAACCCAATGCGGAAAAGTTTGTTTACCAAACAATGCGTAATGCAGACTTAGTCATTCCTCGTGGTCTAGATAACAAAAATGCTATTGACTTATTGATCCAGCATGTGAAGAAACAACTTGCGACAAAAAGTAAGCTGCATATCAAACACTTGGAATCTCTTGGTCATAATGCAACATTGAATGTCTTTGAGAACTCTCATTTGCATATTTTGCCAACAACTCCGCATACAAAAGGTATTCATTCCATGATTCTCAGCTCTTCCACCAGCCGCACAGACTTCATTTTCTATTTTGATCGCATTGCTCACTTGTTGATCGAAACAGCGTTGGATACCTTGGAGAACTATGCTCCTGTTCAAATTGAATGCAACAAAAACTACACATTCCCGGGATTGGTTCAAACACTGGAAATTATTGCTGTCAGTATTATTCGTACTGGAGACTGTTTCATGAACTCCATAAAGAAAACTATTCCTGATATCCCAATTGGAAAGCTCTTGATTCAAAGCGATTCATTGACAGGTGAACCACATTTGCATACTGAATCTTTACCAAAGAGAAATGGACCAGCAAAGTATCTTTTATTGGATGCTCAAATGATAGGTGGTGCAGGTTCTATTATGGCAATTCAGGTGCTTGTTGATCACAATGTGAAACAAGAGGATATCATTCTCATTTGCTACCTGCTGACGGAATTGGCAGTTCGCAGACTTTTCCATGCATTCCCAGCAGTCACTTTGGTTGTGGGTAAGTTAAGTAACACAGACGAGCCAAACTTGACATACAATTCGGAGGGCTTCAAAGACACAGATAAGCCATTCCTGGCGCGGTTTATCGATTCTCTCTACTTCGGTACAGAGTAAATGAAAACTACTGAACAAAGATAATAGAAATCACTAATAAATGTTTATAACTGAAATGCTAAATTTTTTGTGAAGTATCATGATTGACCAGCAACACCGATACAACTGACTGAGTAGGGAACCTGAAATTTCACGGCAACAGTGGGACGCCGAACATGCTTTTTACTTGGGTTGACTGGATCAGATGATTCCTTAAACTGATGGTTCAGTTGACTGAAGTTATCCAAGTCATATAAACAGTAGGTGCCAGGGTACTTGTCTTCATCTTGATGCTGATCAGTGACAGCAGACTTGTCTCGACGGTTTTGATCAACTAAGAAACCAATAACTGGCTTATTTAATGGATCATGTTCTGTCTTATTCTCCATCTCGATTGCAATTGAATAGCGTCGTCCAACCATTTTATGGCCCACGAGACACTTGCGTGTTTTTTGACAACCTTAAATATTAGGGAGAAGTGATAATATGGATAAACGATAAGGGTTTACGAAAGTTTGGAATTAAAGTGTGAGGTGTGAAATGAAATTTTGATTTAAATTGGACTTCTTCTGGAATTTTCGTCCACAAAAAAAAATATAAACCTGGCAATTGCCTGTTGAAATTGCCTCGTATTTATAGTATTGTCTCCCCACATTAGCCCACTGCATTTTGATTAGGGGTGTGTGTGTAGTCAGGAGAAGAACATCCTTTATACCGGTTATGTTGTTGTGACGGGTCCCTGTCTACCACTAGATACAGGAGACGGTTGTTGAAGAGTTGTTGAGGCACAAATTAGGTAAGTAAGAACAGTCAGAAAAATATTGATTCAGTTCATTTGAGAATGTTTTGAAATATCGGAGCCTTTTCTATTGATTTTTTCTTCCATTTTATTTCTTTTATTTAAACTTGTTGCCATTTCCATTGTTGTTTGCCCTTGGTCTAGAGCTCTTATTTGCGTATTGCCAGGGCTCCCTTACAAACCCGTAGGCGGTTAGAGAGATTGGGAGAAATATCTGAACAATTACTGTAAATTTTGGTAGAAGGTTTTATAAATGAAAATCCTTCTTTAACAGTTTTCTGATGCTTTTCAATTTTCATCCGCGAGATCCTTGAACATGAAACGAACAAGTGGATCTCCAAAGGAGAACTAAGCAATGAGCATAAACGATCGGTTGGGTGAATTATAGAAGAAACGAACCACTTTGATGCTTGCTGAGGCGAATTCTAGTTTTTTTTTAAAGGGGGAAAAGTAACTTTCTTATCTTTGGAAACGGTGTTGGTTGAAAGTGCATGTATGGTTGCAAATTTTTACAAATTTTACTATCTATGACACAATGCGATTTGATATACTGGATGTATGAACAAACCAAAACCAAGACTATAACAACAACAATCACAACAAGAACAAAGGTCAACAATAAAGATAAAAAGTTAACAAAATAAAGATAAAAACTAACAAAACAAAGATAAAAATCAAATAAAAGACAAAAATAAACAAAAAAAACGAGAAGAAAAACCCAAAGTGCGAACTAGTTGTGGAAAGTTAAAAGGACCTCGTCCTCCTAATCACTGTTCACTTATGTCTTGTGACCTCAGGAATTGTAGTGTCATGGAAAGCTGCAACAAGAACAAGCCAACACAACATCACTAAGGAAAACCACACAAGATCAGAGGTTCTTTATTGTTGGCGATACAATAACAGATCTTTGAAATACATAAATATTTTGAATGCTACTTTGAATATTCTAAAACTCTTGTTGGTTATCTATTGACGACTTATAGTCTGTAGCTACAACTTCAGGACACAATTCATACCACGACTTACGAAAAGGGCTAATTGATTGTTGAGGCATGTTTACCAAAACTCTAGATGAATATGCAAAACCTTCCTATGCCAAATAGTGACAAGAGAGCATTTCAACATTTCTTGTTGTGAGATTAAAGGCATTGCACTACGGATACTTAGAGTTGTCCCAATACCGAACAGAGGCAAAAGCAAATACTACATAGCTTAGAAGTCACTTGGTAAAGATCCAGAAAGATCATAAAGATCCCGAATTTATTATTCCATCAACTTGCTAGAAAAATCGAGTAACCGCTTTCGGCAGCGCTTAGATTAAAAATCGCAGCCATCACCCCTAATCGGGTAATGAGCGCCATTACTCTCAAAATTCAGAACGGCAATTTGTTAGGTAGATAATTTATGGGTTTTCGGATTATCAAACCCGCATTTGCCCGCGTCCCCCCATAGAGTGGACAATACCCCCAAGGATAATCAACTGGACTCGCACTGGACATTGATGTCCGAAGAGGCTTATCCGGAAGATAAGTTCCGTCGGAATTTGAAAAGATGAATATTGCAAGTAATAAAAGTTTCACTGGGCAAAAATCTGATGAATTTTTTTTTCACCGGCAATCTTCTGCACTCAGCCGCCTCTTGTTTCTACCCATCGTATAGATAAGCCTAGTTAAATGATCACAGTATGACGCACCAACCCTATACTCACACGGCCATACTGCACACCGTTCATGGTACAGGATCGCTCTCCACAAATTGACACCATATCCTTGTAATAACGTATATAGTTCAAGTCTCTCGCCATAAGTTTAGTCAACTACAATAGTAAATCATGAGGCTCTCTCGATCAACAAATGTACTTTTCCGCCGTGGATATGCATCTTTCAAGCCAGCTTCAAAGCTCACTGTTTTAGATTTAAACGAGTCAACTCTCGAGGCCAAGTACGCTGTAAGAGGACGTATTCCCATCAGAGCCGACGAATTGAGAAGTAAAATTAAAGAAGAAGACCATGGATTACCGTACGACAGAATTATATCTGCAAACATAGGAAATCCTCAACAATTGGACCAGAAACCTTTGACATGGTACAGACAAACCTTATCATTAGTCCAATATCCCTCTCTCATAGATACGCTCAATACATTAGACAAAGAGATTAGGGACAAAATTTATCCCCCTGATGTTGTGGATCGTGCCCAAAAATTGCTAGAGAGTGCTGGTTCGGTCGGTGCATACTCTCACTCACAAGGTGATCAATTGATTCGGGAGTCAGTCAGCAGATTTATCGCAGACCGTGACGGATACCCCTCGGACCCAAACAATATTTTTTTGACCGGTGGTGCTTCTGCTGCTGTTCTGTACTTGATTCAAGTGTTATCGTCTGGAAAAGATACAGGTTTCTTGATTCCCATTCCCCAGTACCCATTGTACACTGCTTCCATATCATTGAACAATGCTGTGCCTATTGGCTACTACTTAGACGAGTCTAATAACTGGTCCACCGATCCAGAACAAATCCGTCTGCTTATCAAAGAGTACAGCGACAAGGGCGTGAGAGCTAAATGCTTGGTTGTCATTAACCCTGGTAACCCAACTGGTTCTATCTTGAGCGAAAAAGACATCGAGGGAATTTTTGATATTGCTGCCGAACACGGATTAGTGGTTATTGCCGATGAAGTTTATCAAGAAAATGTCTTTGAAGGTAAATTTGTTTCCATGAAAAAAGTTTTGTCTCGTTTGTTGGAAACTGACCCCGAGAGTTACAAAAACGTACAGCTTGCTTCTTTACACTCAACTTCTAAAGGTGTAAGCGGAGAATGTGGTCAAAGAGGTGGCTACATTGAACTCGCAGGATTTTCAAAAGAAGTTAAAGAAATTATTTTCAAATTGGCATCAATCAATCTTTGCCCCGTTGTCACCGGTCAAATGCTTGTTGAATTAATGGTTAACCCTCCTAAAAAGGGCTCTCCATCCTATGAGCTTTACAACAAAGAAGTTTCATCAATCCACAGAGATTTATTGAAGAGAGCTACTCTTCTATACGAGTCATTTCAGAAAATGACCGATGTTGAATGCAACAAACCAAGTGGTGCTATGTACCTTTTCCCCAAACTCAATTTTGACGAACAATCCTACCCAAGTTTGTTTCAAAAGTGTGAGGAGCTTAACTTGACAGCTGATGAATTCTACTGCACAGAATTGTTAGAACAAACTGGAATTTGCTCTGTACCAGGTAATGGGTTTGGTCAATTACCAGGAACATACCATCTTAGAACAACATTCTTACCTCCAGGAAGTGAATGGATAGAGCAATGGTCCACATTCCATGAGGCTTTTGTGGCCACGTACAAGGTTCAATAATTTGTTTAACAGTATAAGTTTTTTTTGTCGCTATATCCTATCTATATGCTGTAATTTGATTCATTCTTGTTTAGGCTTGATTTGCATGGGAGTAAAATCGCCGAAAATACAAGCAATAACGACAGCGACCCAAGCTGGTAACCACCCTAATGCAATGACGAAGTAGGTCCATGTTTGCATAGTCTCCCAAGAAACAAACAAACCATAAGCCAAACTAGTTACACCGGCAAAACCACCATTGTCAAAAAAGTAACCTAATCCGATAATAACAGTTACTGGGGAGGAAAGTAAGAGGCACGCAGCTATTTTCAAATTGATTTTGAAAGCAGCAGACGGGTCTGTGACTGATCGGTTGATCAATGGCTGCACGAAAGTTAATGGCAATGTGCAAATTCCAATGGAAAATGCTAATGAAAAATGTACTATAAGCATGCTGGTGATAAGCATAGCTATGAAGTAAAGAGCAAAAGATAAGAGCATGAATGAATGGGTTTTGCTCAAAAGTTTCACGCGTCTACCTCCAGCAGCAGTCGATGCCATTATGATGGTAATTGTAATTAAGCTTATGATGGCTTTTTCTGCAGTGGAATGACCATCAGCGGAACCAACAACAAGACGTTGCAAGGACAACGAGAAGATCATACACAAAACCTCGATCGCAGTGAATGCGAACACTACATCGCCAATGTTAGCAATAAATTGAGCAGTCGTGACGCCACTAGCAAGAGAGTACAACGACCCAATAGCAAAAGAGACCGCCACCATGGCAGCAGCAGGCAAGTAAGTTCCAATAGAAACAAAATTGTATGGCGATAATAACAAATAGAAAAAGAAGGACTGATGAAACTTCTCAAGTAGGTTATTGACAGAGCGGAAAGTAGAATCAACAATTCTTCCAAACTGAGTAACATCTGGACCATGCTGATCAGCCTTTGCTGTAAGGGTGATAGCTTGGATCTGCCAACCCGAGAATGCCTCACAACCGTGAGAATTCTCAAAAAGACCTGCAGTTGCCAATCTCAAGAAACCCATGGCCAAAACGCGTAATCTTGACCAGTAATCATTCTTAAAATCTGGGCCAGATTCTTGAACACTAACTCTAATACCTTCATGGCCCGCAACGGTAGTAACAGTATTAATGAGATCCAAATTAGGTAATTGACCATTAAGACCCTCGTATGAAATTTCCAAGTGACCAAATTTATCCAGTTCACTAGGATACTCAATCACTAAAGCAGCTTCGATGGAACCGGCAGTTGCGTCCAAAGTGGTATGGTAGGCCTCTACCCAAGAACGAAGAGCAGAATGGCCATTGCGAGGGAAGACCAAAATAAGATTCTTTGACCAAATTGACATTTTGGCAAAGTAATTAGCCAAAGCAGGAGCCATTGCAAATCCACCTTTATTAGGTTCACCATCCGAAGTGAAGTAAGGAACAACCAAAACCATTGCTTCAGTATTGTCTCCACGAGGAGCATACTTCAATGAATACAAAGTGTTTGTGTTTGTCTTGTCATCATGATACTTGGAAACGGACCAGCCAAAGTCTTGTAGCCACAGCTCCAATACTTCGTTCTTTGTAGATTTTTCAGTCCAATCCCATTCCGTCACTTCGGAGCGAAATCCCCTTACATAATTCCATTCACTTTCTCTGAAGTATGAAGTCACTTGCCCTGGCATCAATGCATTCTCGGATATGTACGTGTTTCTATACTGTCCGTCTATGGGCAATACAAGAAGCCACCCCACGCTGGCCACAGCTAGAAGAAACGAGATCACAGGAAGAATCCGGAATAAACGGGGTAAAATCCCCAGTTTATATACCTGACGTAGAAACGATTCCGCCAATGCCATTTTAACACAATGTATTCTAAGGCCTTAGTAATTCCCGTGCTTGAGTGAAGTGCCCAGTGTGTACCTACCACCCCACAAAGAAGGTCATTTCAGGACTATCAATAAATTGACAAATGAATCGGTGACTAAGATGGCTATTATTCGAAACTATAGAAATTTGTACCGGCGTTTAGTAAAATTGCCATTGGACGAAGCGAGTTTGGGTCATTTGCGGTTGAAAATTCGGAGTCGATTTGAGTCAAATCAAGATCAAAATCAAGATATCTCTAGAAAGCACATTCTAAACAGGAAGCAATATGAACATGCCATTCATGTGATGGACTCAATTCTTGTGAAAAACAAGTTTTTATCGTTTGGATCACTTTTGGATCTTGTCTATGTGTTTGATGAGCCACAGCCGCAATGGGTTTCTGATTTCCATCACACAAAGTACAGTGCTTTCAAACCCGTATGGCCCCAAATTCATTTAATTGATGAGTTTGGCAGTAAAAACCATATTAGATTGTATTATCATGAACTCGAGAAGCTGGAACCTATACTGAACTTTCTGATCATGAAAGAAATGAGTCTCGAAGATGATCCAGAACTACCACCGCTTGAACCAATAAAGCACAACTTTTCCAGTGATGTTTCAAATCAATCATCCTTGCTGGTGTTATACAACAACATCAACGGCTTCTACAAGTTTTTGAACCAACATTCTAGTAAAATCCTCAAGGATATAAAGATAAAGAAGTTTGAAGTATTTTACAAACCAAATCCTTATGGATACCCTTTAAGTGTTGAAACCCGAGAAATAATTCTTAGAAAGAAAATCAATTACATGAAAAAAATTCTAAGAACTCATGTTCCAATAAGTCTGATAGGGTTGCTGAATATCATTTCATTTATTAAAGATGAGAGTAAAGTGATAAACCCTAATTATTATAGACATATGGTTCGAAAACGCGAAAACGATGCTATAAACGGAACAATTTCTTACTACGAGAAAAAGTTCGTCATGGATAAGCAGCTAATCCCGGATGAAAGACTCTTTAGGTTCTATTACAGAAAGTACGCTGTTGGCCAGTTTAGTCGAAACGATAACAATACTTACATCATGAGTCCTATGAGTTCCATTTACGAATAAAGAAAAGATTCGGTATAAGCTTTTTGAGAATGACTCCTGAAAGGTTCTATATCTCCAACACGGAATACTTTTTCTTTGTGCCATCGACCACGATACCCACTGTATGTGACTTATTTGCTATAGTGTTGATAGCCACAAATGCTGGATTAGGAGTAAACGAATCTGCAGTGTATGTCATTGATTGCATCTTCCGGCTTCCGTGATCTTCCTGGCTCCACATGAATTCAACTTCATCGAGTTGATAAAAATCATTGTCGACCTTGTACAAAACAAGTATTCGATTTGGACCCAAAATTTTTCCAGTAATGATGCTACCCGGAAGACTCAAAACCTTCTTCCTGAAGGCTCCCTGATGAATGCTGGCGAACGTTAGGTTATTATTTTCTGTTGCCAACACTAGGAGTTTCTCATCGATCGATGCCGAGTCAATACTTGAGCCTGAACCATTTATCTGAAGACTTTGAGGATCTTCAAAAATAAATGCACCAGCTATGAATTTTTCTAATCCAGTTCTCAAATTTTTCAATTCCACACCTGCGCCATCAAACTGAAAGCTCATTTGGTCTTCTTTTGAATGTTCTCTTTTCAAAACTTCATTATCGCCACAGTTGATGTGACACTTTTTTAGGAAAACGGGATTCAAGATTGACCCATCGAAATACTCTATGATCAGAGAGACACTGAAATCTAGGATTGGATGTCCTTTGAAGAAATCTGCGGGGTCGGATTCATTTTTGGACAACTTTTCAATTACTTCGATCTCACACCAATTAAGAAATTTGTTCATGAGCTCTTGCTCCTCATTGAGACTCCAAATGAAGTCATGGACATCCTTAACGAACTCTTTGAGTTGCTCTATCGCTTGTTTGATGCCTATAGTTGACAAACCAAAGGGAATCCGCAGACAATGCTGTTCAGCCTTTGCTAAACCTTCGAGATCACTTAAGATAATAATTAGTTTTTGTGCAGCTAGAAGCACTTGAGCATACAATAATTCTCTTGTTGTATCATAAGCAGCGTTACCTACACTTGAAAGACGGGTCAACCCTCGAACTCCGAACTGATTTAACCAGAAATCTTGGGTTTTTTGAGGAATGAGTCCTGTGAGTAGCATATCGCTTAAGTCAATCACTATAGTGTCGTGTATTGCAACAAGGCTCTTAAAACCAGTGTTGCCATCATTTCCGAGAAGAGAATCTCGATAATTTGAAAGGTAGCGGTCAAATAAGGACAAAAAGTCCGATGCAGTTTTGGTAATTATGTCACATTGCTCATTTATATGGTTTTGTATTGCAATCATTTGAACCATCAATTCCAAAACCTTGATGAAGTTTATTTTGCTTTGTTCGTGACTTAGGGAAAATTTACATTGTTGGATCATAATATCATCATTTGAGTTTCTCAAAAGAAAATTTTGCTTGAAAAAATCTTTACCCACAATATGTTTAACGTATCTGAAACCTTTGGGGATGGGTATGTTTGGAACGATAAAGGTATTACGAAAGATGACGGAAATGAATTCGTTATCATTCACAACAAGAATGTAATCTATTTCCCTGTTATTCTCCTTTGTGTAAAGACAGCTTGAGGCTTCAACTTTCTTAGATGCATGTAACCCGTGCTGAGGATCTAAAACTTCAGTTTCAAAACTCAATTTGGGTAAGGCTTTAAGAATATCGATTTGAGATAAGTCAAGACTTAACTTTGGAGTATTTGACACGTAGTCTGAAAATTGATTGCTGAAGGAATGCCAACTGATGAGAGTGATACACTCACTAGCATGGGTATCAAAGGACCCAAGATTGGCACCTGTATTTGAATCATAGACTTTTGCAGCTTTATCATTTCCAGAACAAACAAAGTACTTGCCTCCAAGACTCCATTGGAAATCTAGGATGGGAGCCTTGTTATTTATGGAGTACACACGCTCACCATCAACACGAAACATCCAGATAGAAGTCTGGTTCATGGAGATCGCTAGGAGGTCCATTGTGGGACACCAGCTAAAGATATTTCCATCAGGAAGCCCGAGAACTTTATTGTTGGCGAGTTCCTTGAATGACTGAACTGACATTGATGGTTTCGGATCAGATATGTGGGGAATCAACAAACCAAAACCATCACTTGCTGGGTTTTAATAACTTAATTCAACAAAAAACATAGAAATAACTAAAATAAGCAAGGTACTATTCTTTTATATAATACAACATTAATCATTATGATACACTCAGAAAGAGTCTTCTCTCTGTAGATGTATCTCGTAAAGCATTAAAAAAGCATCAAATCTTTTTGATCCATAGCGAGAGTCTGCGTCCAATAGCCTTTCTTTTTGTAGTGGTTTGCCCAGGTTCATTGCAACTTAGAAGAAGATCATCGACTGAATTTTCTTTTCGAAACTTATCTAGGTTCAAGGACATCCGAGATACATCATAGGAGCTTGGAGCTTCAACTGGTGTACTTTTTGCATTGTTTAGACTGAGATGAGGCAGAAACAAAGGGGGTGCCTTTCTGAATGTAGAGTTTCTGCGTGTACTTCCAGTCTCGTCCTTTGATTCTCTCTCTTCACTACAAAAAGGCAGATCCGTGTAGTCTGGCAATTTCAACACACTTTCCTTCGTAAAAGATATCCGCGAAACAAAATCGGTTTCCAAACTATCAATGGACATATTGCTGTGAGAACAAACGGAAGTGTTTATGTTTGGTAAATCTTCGTCGGACTTCCCTAAGCTCCGTGAAACAACAGACAGCCTCTTTGGTTTGTTGAAAGAAATGTTGTAATTATCCAAAAATGAATAAAATTTTTGTGACAACGAAAATCTAGCATTTGTGTACAAACCACCGGAACCGGAAACTGGTTTCGTTGTTGGAGAAGGCTGTAATGACAGGTAACCTGTGGAAGAGGTTTTTGATGGCGAATACAGCGATGAAACAGAAAATAATTCAGTTTCCGTTTCGTCTAGATCCCCAAGTACCATATGGCTTTTGGTATACTCTTCTATTACTTGCTTCTCGTTTACTATCAAAATGGAGAGAATTTCTTGATAGATTGAGAGGTCAGAAAGAGTATTCGATGAAAACACATATGGTTGAAAAATGATGGAATAGTTCTGGGGTGTCATTTTGGTTATCTCTTTTTGAACCAGGAGCTCTTTTAAGATGTGGATCAAGAAAAAGAAAAGCTCATTCTTTTTTGAAGAATTCTTGCTCAAAAGAATGTGAACCACTGAAGTTGCAAAAGTGTTGACATCTAAATCACAAAGCTGGTCGGAGTTTTCTTCGACGGAGACCGAGGTAGATGGTATCGACAGCAAGGACACGGCACTATGGCAAGAATCACCACTCATTTCGCTTCCACGTCTCAAACCAGAGAGGTATAAACGTTTGATAGAGCTGGAGACTGCGGCCAGAAAAATACAGTTTGGGAATGTAAAATACTCCCTAAGAAACAGTTTGATGAAACCACAAACATCGTGAGGAGATGGTTTTTTGACATCTGAGGAGAGCCAATCTTGGTACGTTGAAAAATCTTTCGATATTTCCTTTATTTTCCGCACAGACCCACTAACTCGGAAGATACCTTCTACAACACCCTCTGTTCGGATATAATTGAAACAATCAACCAAAAGACTTGGAACCGTGCAAGGAGTCGTTCTAAGATTCACGACCGACGTGGCTAGTTCGGAAGGAAACCTCCCGGGTCCCTCTGAAGACATTTTTTTGGAAATGTCCGTGTTTGCCAACATGGACAGGTAGAGACAAAAAGCTCAAACGGCTGTGTTGTAACAGATGTGAAGCGAAAGACAAGAGTAGTAATTTGGGTAATTGAAGCCGGAAATATGAAACGTGATACACCCGGAGTGGAATAATCGATTCCTTCGTTTTTAAGCGTTGCCGACAATGTCAAATTAGCAGTTTGAAATTAGTAAAAAAAAAGTGTAAGACGGGACCTGCTTGTGAGAAAAGACTGAGTAAATGCGGAGACAATGGTGAAACGAAGGGACCTAAGATACACGCGACTCTAATTTGCGGGTTCAAGAATGTGATAAATGTAAGAAAAGAAAAGTTGATGGATGATTAAATATGGTTCAGTTTATACGGAGCAAAGAAGAGAAAGAGAAATGGTGTCGGATCGTGATCTAGTGTGACGGGACTATTAGCCAGCTTGGCCGTTGAAACCATAGTAGAATCTTCCTTGTCTGGCCATGACTTTACGTTAATCTAGGCAAGGTTAGGGTTAAGTGCACTGCATATTTGACGGTTCCTATAGATACCCTTATTAATGTACAGGAGCACATCCCGCTCAGGAATCAATAAATTGCACTTCAGCTCCAAGCTAGCCAGCAATTGTTACCAAACGTTCTAGTATGATCAAATGGGTTCTTGTAAAGGAAACTAGAATCATATCGTTTTCTTCAAGTATAACGATTGTTTCTTCTCAATTTAATTCAGGTGACATTCAAACCGGTGGCAAGGCTGAATCACTTACTCCCTGTTTATTGCCCATGTCAGCAGGCATATGAAGTCAAGCATTTGCTATATGAAGTCATAGCGTTTAGTGCGTCAGGTTTTGTGTGGGCGACTAGAAGACAATTAATATACCGTTTTGGGACATCTATTTATAACCGTTCTGGGCTTTCTAATTTTCTAATCTTGCTTGACCACAATATTGCAAGTATTCTTATCTGTCACTTTGTTCACTCTATTCACTGTGTTCACCCACTAGAAATCGATAGGGTGGTAGCAGCTTGCCTGTATAACGACAGTAGCAATACTTACCTTACTTTCATTTGTCAGTCATTTACGATGATAGCTTTGAACATGTTAGTCAGTTAAGGACAGCTAGTACAATATTGCTCGTGCAGTCATGCTAAACCAACTGCTAGCAATCTTTAGTCGCACGGGTTCTTTTGGTGGTTGTGCATCAGTTTGGTTCCCCAGAATTTGGACAGAGTCATTGCACACGTATTGAGATTATTTCACAATCACATTTTTTTTTCATTTTTATTTTTTTTATTTTTTATTTCTTATTATCAAATGTTTTAATTTGTTTATTGAAGATTGATAAGTTTCCACTGAAGTTGATTATCACTTGTTTGTAGTTAGAGTCATACGCTCCAAAGCAGTATTCAATAAGTGTCGGACCTCGTAAAGTATATTGTACAATTACAGCTGAGATAAAGAAAAAATAGAAATATCTGTGCAACAGATTATCATCAATCCAAAGATATGATATGACTTTCATAATAATTCAAAAATAGAGAGTTTGGGAAGAAAATACTTTCTGTTTTTTTATAACATTTTTCGACATTTTACATCATCACCTGTTCTGTTTCTTATAAACATGTTTGTTATACGAACCATGGTCTTTCAACAAGAGCGGACACTTAATGTTATAAGTTAAGAACATTTCAAGAAGAATCGAGTTTGACTTTTCAATATGCAACAAATACTATTTTTTGTTACTCACCATACTCAATACCTGGAGGTACATACCACAGACACTCTCTGAGTAGAGATTTATCTATCTACTTAAATAGCGGCCCGTTTCCTGGTCATAATATAAATCCAAACTGGTCGAAATTGTTTTCTTTGAAAACGAATCAATTTTTCCCCTGGTCTAATTGTTCTTCTTGAAGCTAAGTCTATTTTTTCGTTACAATCACAAACCACACTTCATAGACCTACACCATCCAGAAGAAAACAGGCTAGGAATCAAAAACGAGAGACTTCATAGCTACACAATCAAAGACCTAAAACTTAAGAAGAAAATTAAAAAAATTCCTCAAAATTTATAGAACAGCTCCTTAGTTTCCTACATTTCCAAGAACCTACATCCCAAGTGTTTAAACTTGGTACCGTGACAACACTCACGTGATCCAACGTTTCTCACTACTTTTTCATCATAAGCTATAGGTCTAAAATTTTTCAAACGGCAAGTCAAAAGGATGTTGCTGCTTGGGTTTAAGGGCATTCGTTCTTTCAATTTCTATAGAGGAATTTCTACCTCCCTATGTTCCTTGAATGTTTTTGGGGCTGGTGTTGCACACCCAAGAGTATCACCCAAAGACCACCGGAAGGACCCAAAGGTGATTTTGCAAAGAACTGCCCGAAAAAAGCAAAGAGCTAAGAGGCCATCTAGCATGAACCCTATTTATATGGATATTCCTTTGGCAATGAAATATTTGCGTGCTGCTGAAGTGGGAAACAGTGCTGAGAGCACCACTGTCAGTTGTCATCTCACAATCATCCCAGAGAAGGGTGTAGCACCTTTACAAGGCCAAGTTACTCTTCCAAAACCAATGAAAGATACCCTTGCTCTTGTATTTACTGAAAATTTTGAACAAATTGAGCAACTAAAGGCTTCAAACTATAACTACCGAATTGGTGGTCGTGAGTTGATTGAAGAAATCGGCCAAGGCACATCAATCAGTGAGTTCACACATTGTTTTGCCACACCAGATATGGTTTCTGCCCTCAAACCAATTCAAAGATCTCTCGGTGTTGCTGGTTTGATGCCAACGGTTAAGAAGGGTTCTGTTGCTGACGATGTCATGGAACTTGTGAAAAACTCGGCTGGTCAAATGACTTTCAGACTGAAGGACTGGAATTTGGCCATCCCAGTTGGTAGATGTGATTTCTCTGACGAAGAGATCATCCGTAACATCAGAGCTGTTGCTGATGTCGTAAACACTTGTCAACCAGCTGGCCCCAAGAAGCATATTGTTAGTAGATGCAGCTTGAGTTCCACCAGAGGACCATCAGTTGTCATTGAGTTCAAGGACCTTTAATGTAAATAGAAGAATTTCAAAGCTTAAAAGACGTCTTAACCGACAGAAAGGTGTTGTAGGTAGAATAATCAATAGAGGGTCAACATAGATGATCACAACAGATGATGACAACCAAAACAAAACAAACCAAAACAAAAAAACGACAAGAGCCTATAAACCATTTAAACTGCTAACTGCTTAACTTTCTTTTTCAGTTATACTACGGTCGTAAATGAGCCATCGAAGCATTTGGAGTCCCATAAGCTGGGGACTTATCTTGTCCCAAATATTCGAATTACAGCCATTTTTGAAGTTTTGACAGCAAAAAAAGAACCTTTTCCAAAAGAAATAGGTCCATTATTGACCATGGAGCACTGATCAAGGAATAGCAGTATAGAAGTTAAACCAAAACTGATCAGGAACCAACCGTTACTAAACAGGAAGAGGGGAGAAAATTTCATGGGTTGTGCAATTCTGTCATTGCTTGTGCATTTTGGAATAAAACACTGATGCCTAATTGTTTCGTTTTTTAAGTAATTGGTCCGACGTTGTTACTTGATATTATCTGTGGTAACGCCACTAAGAGTCAATAAGATCTAGAAGCGTTCCAATAATTTTAATATATGGCAAAGTTTCTACATCAGAGAGAAGACTCGTGACATCATAAGTCGAATAAATATCAGTGATGCTCGGCATTACCGACCAAGACTGGGGTCCTCCGAATCAATTTACGGCGCTGCCGTTTTAATTCTATGACATATTTCTAACAGCATGAAGAATACTAACCACAAGGGACAAAAAGCGCAATGACCCAAATTAGAATGTTCTCCGGCTTTGGTTCCTGTGCCTCAATTGACGTCACAGCGGTTTCGACAGTACGGCTGAAAGTAATGAGAACAGAAAAAAGCCGAAATTGCGTAGAACATTGGGACAGGAGTAAAATCTAAATGAATAATGCAATAATAATTAAATACTTCAAGGTGGAAAAAATTTGAAAATTCGGGCTAGTTATTGCTTGCGTTATTGGCCTATATGAGCAATTAGCCGTTGAAATTATATGTCCTACTAAGATAAGGTGAAGGGTTGGGAAGAGGCCCAGAGGAGGGGTGGGTGCAATTTAGACGTTACAATCACATGCTACTAAAGAACACCTGAGTTTTGTTCCTATGTTTGTTCAAATGCAGTGTTAGAGCCAATCGAAGAATCTAGTGGTTAGCGGCAGCCCATCACCGCAATTATTCAGATCAACCGATCTGCAGGTAGGTGCATTGCATGAATACTGACTGACTTAGCCTGATGTGGGCTATTTATACAAGAGACCCGAGATGTACGCGAACAGAGTTAACAGAAAAGGAGACTCAAAGGGCTCATAATGGGAAGTTAAACCTAGAATTTCCAAGGTGAAGCATTCATTTGCAACATTTTTTAATTATTTTTGTATTTTATTGGCTTTAGAATCATGTATGTTTGTTGCTTTAATGACTATCTTTATCGATCTAGAGATACCGATTACACAGCACACGGCGAAGTAGGAATTCTTATCCACAGCAACAATGGAGCCTTTTGCTGCGGAACCATTAAGATAGAGTTTAGTGACGTCAAAAATCTTCGTTGATTCGATGATATATGCAGATTCTTCATAGAACACAATGGTTGCAAAAGACTGACAACCAGAAACAGGTCCAACCAACCAGACTCAGTAACATACTGTCCACAAGCTACGAATCAGTCGGAAATAGCCCGGAACAAGAATATGCAATAAGAAGTATCTGTAAATAAACATACCAAAACATGAAACAATAAGAAATAAAGAACAAACAAAGAACAAAATTAAGAACAAACAAATAACAAATCAAGAACAGACAAAGAATAAGTGAAGAAATTGAAAAGAACTTTTCTTTTAAAAAAAATTCAAAGTTTGAAATTCGAAAATTTCCAAATTGGCAATCTCTCAAACTTTGGCGATTCCGCCCATTGCGTCAACTACTTTATCTTAATTCTCCAGGCCGCCCAGTGTGTACGCTGGCATCATTACAAAAATATAACACGGGGCGTACATCAAGTGCACAAATGAAGCTGTTTGGTGCAGGTTAAACCGGCGACAGTGGACCAAACATCTATTGTTTAAATATTCCACTTATGAAATAACCTCTTCATTAAACGATCTTTCAATTAAAATTAGTAAGCATCCAAGAAAGAAAATGGCACAATCCTTAAAGAAACTTAATTGTCACCCTCTGGACTGCTTACACCTGGTTACAAACCATCAGGTTCCAATTCGTTTGTTCTATACACCGGAGTGGCCAAGGTACTTCTCGGCGATCCCTATTGCGGCTAGGCCAGTCGGTATTATAGCCATTATCCTGTAGAACTGCCCATAATGGCAGCGCGGGTTGAATACAGGAGCGGTTGTCATGTAAGTTCTTCTCTTCGACATAGTTGTATTTATCAATCGCCATATCTTCCATTATTCAATATAGAGAAGTGCTAGGCCTCCATTATACCGAGATCCCAAACAAGAAAAAGTGATAAGTCTTGCCAAGTGTTTGGTGAATTTCTTCTTTCTCTCCTTCGTTATTTTTGCTTAACTAACTCTATCTCCATCTATATTTCTCCAAACGGGTCCCTCTCCTGATTAATTCGCAGATTGGAGCGAACAACCACAACGACAATGAGTCCGGCAAAACTGCCCTCTAGAAACTTTCAGCCCGTAAGCTCTTCCCCTCTTGCAGATTCCCGATCCTCTCATGACTCGTCCCACCAGGAACAAAAGAAGACCCTACAACCCGTCAATAACCGTAGTTCTGTTCGAGGCGAAGGAATTGAAGACGAAGAAGAAGACGGAGAAGAAGACGAGGATGGAGACGAAGGCTCAGAATCCGGTGCCGATAATGATTCTCGACTATCTCTGTCACTACCACTTATTTTACTTAACAAATTGAAGACGTTCCCACTTTTCCGTGACGCTCCAAAGTCCTTTCATTCCAAGGTTGGCTCCAAGCTAAACCTTGTCCAATACCACGCTCAAGAATACATTATTAAAGAGGGAGATCCAGCTCTCTCCATGTTTTGGATACTAAAGGGAACTGTGGGTGTTACATCTACCGATGGTGACTCTATTTATGCAGAGTTGAGTCCTGGCTCATTTTTTGGAGAGATTGGCATTCTATTCAATCGCCCGAGAACTGCTACCGTCGTTTCAAAATGTAGAGTATTGGTGGGTGTTCTCACTGCCGATGCTTTGAATGATGTTCTCCGTTCTTACCCCATCGTTGAGCGTCGTATCCGAGATGAAGCTCAAGAACGTTTAGCCATGCAAGACAAGAAAAACAAAGCTGATATACCCATTATAAAAGCAAGCAAAAAAATATCTTCGGCTAATTGCCTGAATGGTGGAAGACCCCCACCTATTGCATTCCCTCGTCTTCTACAACCTTTAGGTCTTCTGCCTTTGTCCCAGCTCGTTCATGAATCTCACCGCAAGTCTTCCGGCAACTTAACTCATGCCGACAATGTGGATCAAACAATTTCAATTCAAGACTTCATTAAATCTGTTCCGATATTCAGCAAACTACCTTCACGTATCATACACCGTCTTGCTTTGGGTTTGGAACCCATGACTTTTAATGCATATGAAACGATAGTGCGTAAAGGCGATAAAGGCTCGGATATTTATTTTATAACTTGGGGTACGGTTGAAGTTATCGACCCTAAAGACAGTTCAGAAACAATTTTAGCCCATCTCAAGGCTGGAACTTACTTTGGTGAAATGTCCTTCCTAGAATTTATTCAGGGAACCCAAGATCCCATAAGAAGCGCAAGTATCCGTTCTGTGACCTCCGTGGAACTTATAGTCATAAGAACTGACTCTCTCCAAGATGTCTGTCAACAGTTTCCCGAGATAGTGTCTGAAATGCGAAAGACCGCTAACGAACGAAAAACGTCCAATCAAGCGTGCAATCAATGTGGTCTGGCTCCATCATCAGCACTGATATTGCTTCCAACCCGTAATTCAAATTCATTTCAACTCTTTGACTCACCTTCTACTCCTTCTCTTCCATTATTCAATTCAAACGACCATTTTATCGCTGCTCAACCAGTTAGCACCGAAAAATTGGAACCAACTGCTCCAGGACCTCTGATTTTTAACCAAAATTGGAACTTCGGAGCAACTCTGCAGAAAAACGTCAACCCAACGTGCTCGATTTCACGATCTGTTTCTCCTGTTTCTTGTGCTGACTCCGAAATATCATTGAGCTCTAAAATAACAAGAAGCACGAGTTTTGTACCTGATGGACTGTCATTCCCAAGAAAGCGAAAGTCAGTCTCCGATCTTACGCTGTATCAGTTACCCCAGGGCCCATTGGATATTAATATGCCGTCAGAACACATGTCTAGTAACTTAAGAAGATTTCTGGCAATTCCCCGAAGACAGTCTTTCCAATATTTCCCTCACAATAAGCGAATCAAACTCATGGAGATGGCTGGTCGACGCCGATCGTCAATTTTGAGTTGCACAGGATTGATACCTGATAGTATCCTTTTGAAAGTTTTCGAGTGCTTCTCTCTTCCCGAGTTGATGAGACTCAGAGGAGTTAGTCGTCGTTGGCGACAACTCTTATACGTGGCTCCAAACCTATTTGAAACGTTGGATCTCACTCCTTGGAACACCTCTGTGGATGATCAAGCCTTAATGAGAATTACTGACTTTGTCGGCTCCCGCCCCAAACACATCGATATTTCCAATTGCTTCCACGTTACTAATGCAGGATTTAGTTACTTGGTGAATGAAATTGGTATGGCAGGTCAAATCAAGACCTTCAAAATGCGTTCTCTTTGGGAAGTTAGTGCCATGGCTATTATGGACTTAACTTCGCCCTCAGTGGGAAAATACTTGGAGGAAGTCGATTTCTCAAACTGTAGGAAAGTCGAAGATATCGTTGTTGAACGGCTAATTGGATGGACTGGTGAATTTTCAGGTTCTACTGGGCTATTGCCTGGACAGGAAGGAATTTTCCACAACGAGGCTGGGTCAAGAAACTTAAAGATATTGAAACTTGGTTATTGTAAACACTTAACCGACAATATCATGTATCATATCTCTTTGCATGCGAATGAAAAGCTAGAGAGCCTTGATCTCACTCGTTGCACCACTATTTCCGACACCGGCTTTCAATATTGGGCACAAAGATCCTTCCCCAACTTGAAAAAACTTTCTCTCAAGGACTGCACTTTCTTAACCGACCAAGCAATCATATCAATAGCAAGTGCAGTACCTTCTTTGGAAATTTTGGATCTTAATTTCTGTTGTGCATTACTGGATGTGGCCGTGGAAGTCCTTTGCCTCGGGTGCCCAAAGTTACGAGAACTCGATTTGTCTTTCTGCGGGTCTGCAGTCAGCGATTCGTCACTTGTAGCAATTTCGCTACACCTTTGCAACTTAAAACGAATCTTTCTTAAAGGTTGTATTCGTGTCACCCGTGCAGGTGTTGACGCTCTTTTAAGTGGCTACTGTCCTTTGACCTACATTAACATCAGCCAATGCAAAAATGCACACATGTACCCTGGCCGAATTCCTGCCCAAACTCTCAAAGTTAACCCCGCTACCAACTCCGCTTACATCACAGCGGGCCCAGCTCAGAATATTATCGAATTGGTTATTTAGCTTTCCACTTTCATTCTATGAATTCACGACAATACACGATCTTAATGCTTATTTCTTATGATATTCATGCTAGAATTCCAATTTATACTCGCTCACATATATGTCGAGCTCATTTCTTTTTTTTTCCCTTGCTTTTGTCCTCGAATTCTATAAATGATACTGGAATACCTTTTGACTTCAAATAGTCAATCACAGTATTTCCATGAGGCCCTTGAACCATTACCTCCATTATAGAAGGATTGTGTTTACAGGGATTTATTGCAGTGGAACCTGAACATGCGTTTTTCAAATCATCAGCAAGCTTTTGAGGTTTGATGTGAAACTGCTCAAAGTTCAGGACCGTAGTTGTCTTTTTGCGACCCAAAACAGTTTGCGTGGTGATCTTGATCTTGCCGGGTTCGCCCTTTTTTACTGCCAGACTTGTAGAATACTCTTCTCCTGGCAAGAGAATGGTATAATGGGGAGAACAACCTTTTAAGAAAGCGGTACAAATGTTCTCCCTACTAATTGGAATTCCGGGCGCACTGCTTGTGGCAGCGGAAATGGCTTCGTCTGGATCGATCAATTTTGGAGATTTTTTGCTCACTAGCTGGTTTTTCTTAACGTATTCGTTAATAATTGCCTTTACTTCAGGCGAGGTGTATAACCTATTGTGATTGAGATCCAAGCTATTGAAAATCATTCCGGATTTTTTAGTAGGCTTATAGAGTGACAAAACTGTTAATTTGTTGTCACCGTCTTTTTTGCTGGGAGTTAAAGAAGGACCTTTAGCCTCTCCAGTCTTATGGGTGACAAAGTTTTGAAGTAAGTCTTGTGGGACAGTGATGGATATAATTGATACGTCATCACCTTTTCCTTTTAAAGTGAGGTAGTCCATTTTCTCCAAATGTTTTAGGAACTTAGCACTCTTTTTCCACTGCGTCTTCTTAATTGACTTGTTCTTGGAATCAATTCTGGGTAAATTCTTCAAAACGTAATCAGACATGAAGGTCGAAGAGGAGATTGGAAATTCCATTTTGTTGAGTTTCACAGCTTGTATGAAAGAACGAACAAAAAAGTTATCAATGTCCTCAACACGAAGTTCCTCTTCAGCCTCATTTTCGTCTACATCCTCGGCAGGTGATGAGGGGCAAGGTGATTCTTCTTGGAGAGTAACATATTCCAATTGAGTGGACTGTTCGTCAATAACATCTTTTGTTTCGTCCAGAGAAACAGTTGCTTGGTCGTCGACTAGTTTGGATCCTTGTGCCGTTAATAAGATAGATTCAGGAATGGCTACTTTCTCGTCGTAAAGTTTAAAGAGTTCATCATTCACGTAATGTTTAACGATCACGGCAGTTCCTTGTCTGCCTTGCACATCGTCAAATTGGGTTAAGTTCAAAGCACAAATGCCTATTGCCATGACAACATCGGGTGTTTTATAATTAGCAATTCCGACGAGACAGGATTTGGTCATTCTTTTATCAAAAGGTGGAATGCACCCTGGTAACATCAAATTGGCATTATCAAGCAAACGTTCAATCACAAATGAGTTGGTCAAGACCACCGGTAGGATCCCTGAGATGGCCCACAAAGTGTATATGGATGGGAATAAATCCGAGTCTCTATTTCTGAACCAGATTGGTTTTTCGTCGGAATCAAAGTAAATTGTTCCCTTTTGGTCTTCCCCATGGTATGTGGATTGCTTGGTAACTGCTGGGAATAAAGCAAACTCTTCTTCTTTCAGAAGCAAGCTTTTATCTATCCGGTAGGTGTCGCATACTATACTCAAAAGATTTCTTCTTTCTGAGGATTTTATGTTTGATGACGACTTGACTTGGGGTTTCTTCTTAAACATTGGTAGGTTGCAGTAGACCCCCATCGCGATTGAGTAGTTAAGGTTATAGGGAACAGAAATGGGAACATTAAGAGGTTCAAAAAAAGAGTCAATCGGATAAGAAAAGACAAGAAAAGGACGGAAAAATGAAAACTATGAAAATCATTTGATTCTTATTATGTTTCATCTGTTTCAATTTGGATTCCCGATTGTTCCAGAAGCCATGGTTCTGTCAATTGGCTGCAATTAACAACCATTAATGTCTCTAAGAGCACCAATCCATGAAAACGGAAATAATAGACACTAAAAGAGAGAAATAATGAATGTAAGAGATTAAGGAAGAATAAATTGAGTTCGATTTATTCGCTTTTCTTCTATTATTTAAATCTGCAATACATTTCCTTCCACTCTTTTTAAGCAATACTAAGTAAGGACCAGGAACAGTACCAATACAGAATAAACCGTCAACGGTTGGATTTATAAAACCCCATTTTCGACAAAAATATCAAGACACAAAGTTTCCAAGTTATTACAATCATTTTCTGTATTTTGACGTCCGTTTTTTTGCCAAATCACCAACCCTTGTCATTATTTGTGGAGTACCCTTTATTACTTGGAAACTGCGTACACCACCACCCCCATTCTTTAACGAACATAATGGTACAATCCAAGGAATCGGATTACAGCCGGGCTGTAAGAAGCCGGATTATTCTAGTAATGGCTATTTTTGTCCTTCTTTTCGGCGCTCCTTTGTTTGTTTACACCACTCGTGTACACCGTGCTGAACTTCCGGTCAACTTGTTGAATGACCGTTTGGCATCCTTTGACGACCTGGTCAAATTCCTGGTTCCCATATACGTCAATACCACAAGTCAGAGTACAATTGCTGACATCCAGATGGCCGCTGAGGAGTACTTGGTCAGCAACACTGCTTTGGCTCTGTCCTGGGGAGTCAGATTCGAACCTTATACCGAAGATATTAATTCTTATGAGCATTACGTGCTAACATTAATCGAGGATAACTCGATCGAAAATAAAGATGCCGCCAAATCTTTTGTTCTTTCACCATATTCTAAAGGCGTAACGGTATTCCTACCATCACTTGACGCACAGTCAACCTCTCAATATATATGCGAGGTTCTATTCAATCAAGTTTTTCACGAGGAAATCGCTAGCATGTCTTCTCTTAAACTTGATTCTTCGACTTCCGATATGTCTTTCCCATACTCGACCGAATATAATGTCGTTTTCAACTTATTCGTTCAAGATGGCTCTCCAGTGACATGGGACATTGAAAGTGCTCTTTTGCTGATGCAACCAATTTTCCACGCATTGAAACACTACTGTGCCTTTAAAGTGAGCACTCAAATTCACTACTACTCCAAACTCAAGAATGATGTTGTGTATAATGAGGAGTTGAAGGCAAATGTACTCAGTCAAAACGATTTATCTACCTTCATCAACTTCGGGGAGTGGAACCTTAATAGTCACGAAAAGAGCCCTTCAATTAATTTCATTATATACTTCAAAGATCTGAATCACAAGAATATCCCTCTTCTTGTTGAAGGCTCGAAAACAAATTCCTTCGCCATTCCTCAATGGGGTGGTGTCCATATCTATAATCCCCCAATGCCGCTATTGAATGGTTCGAGGTTGCATATTTCTGAAAAACAGCTTCATGGAATATTAGATATTTTTGCATCCCATCTTTTTGAATTGCTTGGTGTTCCTAGCTCTCCAGTGTCGCCGCTCATGAGAATTGACACTTTCCAGAGACTTTCAACATATAAGAACTTGAGACGCTCGTTAGACAATTTGTATGCCTTGGTCAAACTTTCGAACTCACTAAGTGGCATATCGATACCAGAAGCTACAAAATCTAATGTTTTAGACTCTTTACGTCTATATGACCAAGCTGTTAATAATCTTCAGCAAGCAGACTTTGCACTGGCTTTGGAGAATGCAGGCCAAAGCTTGGGAAGCTCAGATAAGGCATTCTTTGAAAAAGAGATGCTTCAACAGGCCCATTTCCCGAACGAGCATAAACTTGCTGTTTTCCTGCCTCTTTTAGGACCTATTTGTTCCATTGTCATATTTGGAATAATTAAGAGATTAAAAGGATGGAGAAAGGAGAGAGCAGATTTAAGCGTGTCTCAAAAAGAAAAGAAAAATATTTAAATATCTGATGATTTAAGGAAAAATATTTTCACCCTGTTTTTCTTTCGAGCTTTTTTCGGGGGTCGATCTACTAATTACTCCAGGCACCAATTGGCAGATGGACATGGTCCAAGATTACGAGTAAGTGACGGAGGAGAAAAAGAGTATTTACAACACGATGTGTCCGGTTTATGACTAAGATGATGATATTATGTTTGAATATTACTCAAAAGCTGCTTGTCCTCTACATCAACTACTTGAATTGGTTATGCAACTAGTGCAATCCACATTGTTACAGAGGTACAGAAGTACAGAAGTATACCTCAACATAACAGGGAAGAAAGTCCAAAAAGATGCCAAATGAGAGAGAGAAAAAAGATGACTATTGGACTTAAACATTCCTTTTTGAAATTCTCCCAGAAAAAGATTATCATGACTATTATACCATGACTATTATACATGGTCTATTCACACCGCTGGATTCTGTCAACGTCTTCTTGCATATTGAACGCCGAATTTTGCATGCGGCTGACAGGCTGAATGCAAAACGATTAAAACGCGCATATTGGCCTATGCCAAATTTCGTTCCCCTGAACTCTAAGAAGACATACTCAAGAAAGTCGTGTAATACTTCAAAATACAAACTTTTTTTTCACAAAATTAATTTTTAACCAACTGATTTTCTTCTCAACCAAAAGTGTCGCGTTCCCCTGTTCACGCTCCCACCACAAAACTTGCATATTATCCCAGGTCGACCCAGGACTCTTCAGTCAAAACCAAGGGCATCAGCCAGGAACTCACTTCTAACACATCATACAAAGACACGAAAAAGCGTGGCTGGAAAATCGTACCGCTATATACTAATCTACTTTATACACGTGACGAATTCCCAGGAACCTGATTGGATCAGCCATGTTCAATCCCCATGCCAGCGTGTCCTCAAGTGTCTACTCTGAGGTGGAGACCAATCATAAGGCCAAATTCTCTACAGACCGTTTTCCTAGCATAGAAGAAAATGACGAGGAAAAATTCGGGTCTGACTACAGTGACTCTGATGTTGACTCGATCCGCCAATCGGAGGATGTGCTTCATGTCTCCAAGGGTAGAAGATCAGATGGTTTTTCTACAGATAATTTGAATAGTTTTGGCAAACAAATCTCGATAAACAGCGTTTCTTCCGGTTATGTCTCGAAAAATAATGACGCCGTTCAAAAAAGTTACGTTTCATACGACGACGAAACGCCTCGTCTTGATGCACAGGGCCAGTTTCATGATCTTGACAAAACACCAAGATTCGATGAATGGTCCTCTAAAAAACCTCATAATGGATCTCCTCGCCTACCATTACCGGCTCAAAAGCAGTCTCCTCGGTTCTCTGACTCAGCTCTTGCTTCAAAGTTTCTGCGTTTATCATCAACTCTCCAGAAAACTGATGTCCAAGTGACAGAAGAGTCTCAAATGTTCCAGGCATCATTCTCTCTGAATGTTGTTCGTGCAAAAACTTTAAATCCTGGTAAATCCCGTACAAGTCAATACTACCAAAAAGTACACTCAAAACCCAAGGAAGACGAAAGCAATGGAACTTCCAAAAATACGCCATATGAATCGGAATGCGAAGCTGACAACAGTTACTCTAATAATACCACTCTCACCGCACCTGCCAGTCTGGATTTCGGAAAAGGTGGCCTAAATATTTCGTATCCACAAGGTAATAATGCCCTCAGTGATTCAACTAATCGGACAAAGAGTGATCTTACATCTTTTGATCAAATTCAAAGGTACTCAGATCCTGGTTTTGATGCAGATATGTCTGTTTTGTTCATCAGAGCATTACACTCATTCGACGCTACAAAGTCACAATCTGAGTCAACAAACTCGGTTTGTCTTTCTTTCGAAAAAGGAGATATTGCATTCGTTCATACCGTAGATGATTCTGGCTGGGGTGAGGTAACCTTATTGGAGACTTTAGATCGTGGCTGGATTCCAATGAATTTCTTTTCCATGGCAGTGAACAACGCAGCAAACATTGAGACTGAAGATGGCGAAAGTGCCCTTCAATACGCACATTATATGTGGAAACTTTTGAACTCATGTGGCAAGTTTCTTATGAACCCAATTTCTCACACCACTAAGAATGGAACGAAAACTTTTTCTATTCGCATTGTCAATGAAATCAGGGACGGCGTTCGTTGCTTACTCCAAGAAACTGATTGTCTATCTCGTTCTAACGAGATTGTCATCAAAAAGCCCATTGTTCGAAAATGCAGAAAGACTCTTCTCTCCGATTGGTACAACCTTATGCTCAAAGCCAATGAATTTCGTGGAACATCTAATTACGAGAAAATCGAAATTCTAACTTTGTTGGTTTTTCAGGTCATCCGGAGAGCAGCCACGTTTTTCAAAGTCTGGATAACTGAGAGCAGTGCAATTGTTCAAAGAGAGACAGAAAAGACACTTCAAACGGATTTGAACCAATACCCACTATTGCCATATCCCCCAATGGCAAGGCAAAGAGTCACAGAAATCAATAGCTTGCTCTACTCTTATTTGAGTTTGATTATTGGAAGACTCGATATCATAGAACACAACCCAACTGGGTGTGATGTTCTAGAAAATATTGTTCACCATATCATACTTCTATTGAGAGAGTTACTATTTATATCCAAAAGTGGCTCAAACTATTCCATGACTAAACCCGCGGAACTCGATGACGCTTTGGACAAGCTCTTGTCCTTGGTTAGCGAGATTGTGACTGGTGTCAAAAGCTTGGTAATCATGACAGCAAATGAACACAAAAATAACCAACTACCACTTATTGGAAATGAAAAGGAAGAAAAGTACCTCTACACTGTGGAAGGAAAGAAATTGATCCACATTGCTGCCAAAATGGTCACTACCATTAAAATCACTATTAATTGTATCAGGTGCATAACGGACAACATCGGAGACTTCAAGCTTAGTTCCGAAAGATCTTATCCAGATTATTCACAGATGCGTATTGATCCTGAAATTTTCATTAACAGATGTTCCATGGGTCTCGTCAAGACTCATTCGTTAAAGAATCAGGATTTGAGAATCATGAAACAAAAGTCGTCTGCCAAATCTAATCGCTACTCCTTGATAAGATCGGGCAATAAGGATAATCTTGGAATTACCGCAAATGGAGTTAATGTTCTACATAATATACTCACCGTTGACACAGACAATACCCCTTTCGGTTCCGATTTGGAAGAATTTCAGAAATACAAGCCTTCCGGTACTGGTTCCTCAAGTAATGAGCTATCTGACTTGTCCGATGAGTTATTAATAGATTCAAATGGAAATTTGTTAGGAGCTTCTTTCAAAGGTCTTGTGTATACCTTGACAGACGAAGTTTCACCTCCTGAATATTTCTTTGTATCTGCTTTCTTTATCAGCTTCAGAAGTTTTGCTAATGGAATGGATCTTTTCGAAAAGCTTGTTATAAGATTCGAGTCTTCTTTAGTGAAACCAAAAGAAAATGATGCTCTGATTGAAGTCCGTCAAAAGAACAGAAGAAAAATAATCTGCAAAATGTTTCAGATTTGGCTTGAATCTTATTGGCAGCCTAAATCCGACTCTGAATTTTTGCCCGCTCTCATAAACTTCTTCAATGAGTGTGTCTCTAAGACTCTACCCCTTGAAGCCATGAAATTGATTGAGATAACAGTGCGTCTTATTGAGCACGAGCTCGGTGACCGCCAGCTAGTGACCCGCCAGATTACTCTCGCAAGAGAGAACCGCAAAAATGCAATTACAAAGGATTCGAACAGCAATGATTTAATCTCGAGATACTCAATGATAGACGGCTATGAGATATCCAGAATCAATACCAATAGTTCAGTTTCCAGCTCTCTTAAGTCCTTGACCCTTCCCATGCCCTTGGGAATCAGTGGTCAAACGTCTTCATCTAGTGCTTTGTTATCAAAGAGTCAATGCGCTTCAATTGAAGCTCTCGTTATGACTTTTAGAAAGTTTCTTGGAGCTGACTGGTGCCCAGAATCTCACTTTGATGCACGAGAATTCCGCCCATTATCTTTGGACTCCTTCTTAGTCAAGTGGGAACGCCTTTGTCAACAAAATTGGCAGGTTATGGACTACGAAGCCAAATTATTAGATTTTAATGGTCTTGAAGTGGCTAAACAGCTCACTCTTATTGAATCACACATATTCTGTTCAATAGGAATTAATGAGCTCGTCAACGGAAACTATTCTACTCAGAAAGCACATTTAAGACTTGCAAAAAACGTTCATATTTCTGTTATGTTTACCAATTCTCTTTCAGGGTACGTGGTGGAATCTCTTTTGCAGCCAGAGATCACTATTCACAAACGAGTTAACATCTTAAAAACTTGGCTCAAGATTGCAATTTCGTGTTTATACTTGAGGAATTTTAACTCTTTGGCAGCCGTTATCACTTCTCTTCAATCTCATTTGATTACCCGCATCACGAAGATATGGAATGGTCTTTCAGAAAAGTATCGGGATTTGTATGAGTACTTGTGCAGCATCGTTCACCCTGATAGAAATTACAGCGTCTACAGATCCAAATTGAAAAGCTTTCTAATGGCTAACGATTACAACATTCCAGTGGTTCCTTACTTCTCGTTATTTCTACAGGATTTGACGTTTGTCAGTGACGGTAATCCAAACTACAGAAAGGCAAACTCGTTCCTCAACCAGAAGATCATAAACATTGATAAGTACTTGAAGATTACAAGGATTTTGGCTGATGTCGAAAGTTTACAGATTTCTTATCTCAAGAGACCAAATGAGAAGTTTGCCAGCAAGTTGTCACTTGGAGACCGGAGTGAATGCATGAATGAATACACCATCGCTCGTGTTCCCGCCCTTGAAGAATTGATTTTGCTAGAATTGTGGAAATTTTCTCAAACTAACAGAAATGATGATGATAGGGCTTGGAAGCTCAGTTGTGCCATTCAACCAAGAGAACGCACATCTTCTTCTGTTCTGTGAGGGACGAGTCAAGGTAAATAGAGCTGCAAAATGGCTGCAACATGCAAACTTTAGCCGCCCTGAGGATAAGGCGATGAAGCCTATGAGTCACACGATACGCAGTCCTTCGTGAGATAATACAATCTAATGCTAACATCATTGGTTCAGTTCAATGTGCAGTATTAGGTGGTAATGAAAATTATTAAACAAGAGTTTGATGATTTAAGTCAATTTTCAAACCCCGGTTCTGCTAATCTTTGTTTAGTCCACCATGTTGAGTGCTCGTAGTCATATCAGACTATCGCGTTCCATTTCTAAAAGGTATTTAGCCACACAAGGTGACTTCTCTATTCCTTCGGAGTTTCAATCAAGATGTCCTCCGTATGGAAAATTGATCAAGACTTTGAGTCAAGTCAGAGAGGTCACTGAGAACAAGCCATTGACTTTGGCCGAAAAGATCTTGTACTCTCACTTGGTCGATCCAGTCGACTCTTTGGCTTCTGCCAATGGTGATCTCTCCAAGATTAGAGGACAAGTGTACTTGAAATTAAACCCAGATCGTGTTGCAATGCAAGATGCTTCAGCTCAGACTGCTCTTTTGCAATTCATGACCACTAAGATGCCAAGTACTTGTGTTCCTGCTTCTATTCACTGTGACCACTTGATTGTGGGTAAAGATGGTGCTGATCTGGACTTGACCTCATCCATTGCTACAAACAAGGAAGTTTTTGACTTTTTGCAAAGTTGTGGTGAAAAGTATGGTATTCAATTTTGGGGTCCAGGTTCCGGTATCATCCATCAAATCGTTTTGGAGAACTTTTCCGTTCCTGGTTTGATGATGTTGGGAACTGATTCCCACACCCCTAATGCTGGTGGTTTGGGTGCTATCGCAATTGGTGTTGGTGGTGCTGATGCCGTCGATGCATTGACTGGTACTCCGTGGGAATTGAAGGCTCCAAAGATCTTGGGTGTACGCTTGACTGGTGAATTGAGCGGCTGGTCTTCGCCAAAGGATGTTATTACCTATTTGGCTGGTCTCTTGACTGTTCGTGGAGGAACTGGTCACATCATCGAATATTTCGGAGAGGGTGTTAAGACTTTATCGTGTACCGGTATGGCCACCATCTGTAATATGGGTGCTGAGGTTGGTGCTACAACTTCTACTTTCCCTTACCAGGATGCCCATCGCAGATACTTACAACAAACCAACCGTGCTCCGATTGCAGATGCTGCAGACATTGCCCTTAATAAGTACAATTTCTTGAAGGCTGATCAAGGCGCTGTTTATGATCAAGTTATCGAAATTGATTTGTCCAAATTGGAACCTCACGTCAATGGACCATTCACTCCTGATTTGTCAACATCAATCTCAAACTTTGGCCAGACTGCCCAATCTGAAGGTTGGCCCTCTAAGGTCAGTGCTGGTTTGATTGGTTCGTGTACCAACTCCTCATACCAAGATATGTCCCGTGCTGCATCCATCATTCGCCAAGCTGAAGAGGCTGGACTTAAGCCCAAGATTCCCTTCTTTGTTACACCAGGTTCTGAAAAAATTAGAGCCACTATCGAAAGAGATGGCTTGACTGATCTTTTTGAACGTAATGGTGCAATTGTCTTGGCCAACGCCTGTGGTCCATGTATTGGTCAATGGGACAGAACTGATGTTTCCAAGACCTCCACCGAGTCCAATGCAATCTTCACTTCATTCAACAGAAACTTCCGTGCTAGAAACGATGGAAACAGAAACACCATGAACTTCTTGACCTCTCCTGATATCGTCACTGCCATGATCTACTCCGGTGACATGAACTACAACCCAATTACCGACTCAATCAAAACAGATGCAGGTGAATTCAAGTTCAGTCCACCACAAGGTGATGAACTTCCTTCTTCCGGATTCATTGATGGTCGTGCTGAATTTTATCCCGTCCCTAACCCTCAACCTAATCCCTCTGTTAAGATCAATGTTTCGCCATCCTCCGACAGATTACAAATCTTGGAACCATTTGCCCCATGGTCAGGAGATGAATTAAGCACTACTGTTTTATTGAAGGTCGAAGGTAAATGTACAACTGATCATATTTCTGCAGCTGGTGTCTGGTTGAAGTACAAGGGACACTTGGAGAACATCTCTTACAACACTTTGATTGGTGCAGTTAACAAGGAAACTGGTGAGGTCAACAAGGCTTACGATTTGGACGGTACTGCCTATTCCATTCCTGAATTAATGTTTAAGTGGAAGGCTGAGGAAAGACCTTGGATTGTCGTGGCTGAACACAACTATGGTGAGGGTTCTGCTAGAGAGCACGCCGCCATGTCCCCTAGATTCACAGGTGGTTCCATTATTTTGGTGAAGTCCTTCGCCAGAATTCACGAGACTAACTTGAAGAAGCAAGGTATGTTGCCATTGACTTTCGCTGACGAAGCTGATTACGACAAAATTTCTGCTGGTGACTCAATTTCCACTGTGGACTTACGCGACATGGTTGCTAAGAACGGTGACAACGGTGGCTTCTTGAAGTTGAAGGTTACCAAAAAGGATGGTTCGGAGTTCGATCTTTTGTGTAAGCATACCATGTCTAAAGACCAGATTGACTTCTTTAAGGCTGGTTCAGCCATCAACTATATCGGTAACTTGAGAAAAGCCGAGATGAACGCTTAGATAGCAAATTAGCATGCATATTGAATTAAATTAATATTACGAAGCAAGACATTAGAAAAGCCGTCAAATAGTTGGTCAAATGATATCACCACCGACATCTACAGTAATCATTTATGGTAAACAAAACAGTCCAAAATTAGAAAAGATCCTCAACCTTGAGATTACATGTGGAAGTAAAAATGTGCTACAAGGAATTGAACTTTTTCTGTTTAGATTTGTAAATGTATCTGAGTGGCACGGGCAAAAAGGTGAGCGCCGTCTGTTGAGTTATAGTCTTGACTCTGGATACGAATTAAAAGAACCAAAATTAAGAACTCCCAGTAACTCAGGGAGTATCAAATCGTTCTGATGGACCTAAGCGTCGATCAAGTCGTGGGACTTGTCTGGGTCCTCATTTTCGTCATCCTCGTCATCATCTTGGTCTCTAGAGCGTTCGTAAAACTCGTCCAAGATCTTAGGACTAATTCTGTTCAACATCTGTCTTGGGAATATTCTCAACAAAGACCAGGCAAGGTCTAAAGAGTCGAAAATAGTTCTATCTTCGTAAGCTCCTTGAGCGATAAAGTTCTTCTCGAACTTCTCCAAAAACTCCAAAGACAACTTGTCCTCAGCAGACAAAGCCTCCTCACCAACAACGGATTTCATGGCAGCAGCATCTCTACCAATAGCATACTTGGCATACAACTGGTTAGAAACGTCACCGTGGTCCTTTCTAGTCATACCCTCACCGATAGCAGACTTCATCAAACGAGACAAAGATGGCAAAACGTTGATAGGTGGGTAAATACCTCTGTTGTCCAATTGACGGTCAACGAAAATTTGGCCCTCGGTAATGTAACCAGTCAAATCTGGAATAGGATGGGTGATGTCATCGTTAGGCATAGTCAAGATAGGGATTTGGGTGATAGATCCATTTCTTCCCTCGACTCTTCCGGCTCTCTCGTAAATGGTAGACAAATCGGTGTACATGTAACCGGGGTAACCTCTTCTACCAGGAACCTCCTCTCTGGCGGCGGAAACCTCTCTCAAAGCATCGGCATAAGAGGACATATCGGTCAAGATAGTCAAAACGTGTCTTTCGGTTTGGTAGGCCAAGTATTCAGCAGTCGTCAAAGCCAAACGAGGAGTGATGATTCTCTCAATGGTTGGATCGTTTGCCAAGTTTAAGAACAAGGAAGTTCTTTCCAAGGATCCATTCTCCTCGAAATCTTGCTTGAAGAATCTCGAAGTTTCCAAATTGACACCCATAGCAGCGAAAACAATAGAGAAGTTCTCCTCGTGACCATCATGGACATCCTTAGTTGGTCTAACCAAACCAGCTTGTCTACAGATTTGGGCGGCGATTTCGTTGTGAGGCAAACCAGAAGCAGAGAAGATCGGAATCTTTTGACCTCTGGCAATAGAGTTCATGGTATCGATAGCAGAAATACCGGTGGAGATCATCTCCTCTGGGTAAATACGAGCGAATGGGTTGATTGGGGAACCGTTGATGTCCAAGTAATCTTCAGCAAAGATCTTAGGACCCTTGTCAATGGGACGACCAGAACCGTCGAAAACACGACCCAACATATCTTCCGAAACGGAAATCTTCAAGTTCTCACCGGTGAACTCAACACGAGTCTTCTTGATATCAATTCCCGAAGTACCTTCGAAAACTTGAACAATGGCTTTAGAGCCCCTGACCTCCAAGACTTGACCAGCTCTGACAGTTCCATCAGGAAGAGTCAAATTGACAATCTCATTGAATCTTGGGAATTTAACGTTGTCCAAAATAACCAATGGACCGTTGACACCGCCAACAGTGTTGTAGTTAATTCTGGGCTTGATTTTAAACCCTTCGGTGACGGCCTTTTTGTTCAATTCGAACAATTCTTTCTCAGACAACATATTGAGAAGAGTTCCGATACTGTTTGGTTACGAGTTCCTGTTAAGGGTGGGGATTCTGAACAAACTGTAGAGAGAAGTGTTATCGGAGGTGGACGATAATTTGGCATTGGACATGCGCTATTACCGTTCTGGTATATACGACGGCATGCCTTGTTATACGCACAGGTAATTTATTACCAGCACTATTGAAGAATTTAAGGGGTGGAAATTACTCAAAAGAAATCATTTTTCGGAAGTTAGTTCATTTTAAAATAATTCGTAATTAGTACATTTGACTGATCACATCCCAGTCGTCCAATTGCGCTTTGGATTGTTCCATCATCGAGATGGTTACTTTTTGAATATTCTGCGTTGCAGGGTCCGTCGATAGAGCTCCGAAATTACCTCCAGCAATTAGAGAATGTACTACCTCCATTATAGGTTTAACGTTATATTTCTCTTTCTTCGCTCGGTCTCCTGTGTTGGGTTTTTTGTTGTCTGCTTTAATGTGAATACTCACACTGCTAGTATCAGAAGATTGCGTCTCACTTATAAGGCCATAAACATTCAAATCATTAACAGAAAATTTTTGATCTGCTAATTCATTCTTATTCTTTTGTGCTCGTCTGCCAGGTATTAGCACATCATAAAACCTTCGGGCATTTGTAGGCCTATTTTGGCGAGATATCATTGAACTTTGCACATTCACTAGAGAAGCGCTTAAGGAGGATTCCGACGTGGTGGTCAGTATCAATGATAAATCAACGAAGCTTGTGTTAGCCGAGTTCTTCTGGAAACCTCTATGAGAGTGGCCAAAGTCGCTCTTTTGGCTTTTGAAATGATTGTCTAAATTGGCAAGACGTAGAAGAATCTGTTCAATATCAAACGAGAACTCCTCTTGAGTCTGCTTTCCAATCTTTGGTTTGGTCCGGAGATCATTTAATGTATCAATCATAGATTTGGGCACCTTGGATTTTTCTGTAGGCATTCTGATGTCAAGCTCCTCCAAGATAATATTAAAATTAATCAAAATTTTGACCATCACCAGCACAAACTTGAGATATTCCTTGCTTTTTAGTCTGGTAAAAGGTCTTGTTAATATCTTATGTGGAACAAACACAATTTTCTTTCCCTCCAAAGCATTTGCAAGATGGTTATCTTTAGGAGAGGGAATTGAGATAACATCTTGGGTGGTAGAAGCTTCGCCCTCTTTGCTCTCTTGATCTGATTCTCTTATGGAAGCTCTCCGATTAAGATTTGCTGTTCTTGAAGATACCGGAATCTTAATTGTGTTGTTTTGTATGATGACCTTGTCAAAGCTGACACTGGGTTCCTCCGGCGGAAAAAACTCGACATCTGCAGCATCTTCTTGTGGTGCCTTATCCAAGACATCGATACTATTCACATCTTTGCAAATGGCGTCTAGTTTTTTCTGTACCGAATTATAGAACTTCTCATCAGGGAGCAAACTTTTAAGGTACCCAATGTATGGTAAGACCTCAGGTTCCATATGAAACAACAAATCTTTGAAAGTCATTTGAATCCGAATTAAGTTCTCAACAAAGTTGTTGATGGTATCAAGTTTGTTGTTATTGGATAAAAGTGCTGGAATGTGGATAATCGGTTGGCCGTAGAAAAGAAACAGATTTCTGTGTTCAATTTCCTTTTCAATTTCATGTTGATGTTGCTGTTGCTGATCAAATTCAATATCGTGTTGGTGTTCATCTCCATGCTCATGTTTGACGTCGGTTTCCACCATATCTGGCCCAATGGAATTGTAATTCTCAAAGATAATTTCACGAATCACCTTATACCGTGCAAATCGTAGTAACTTCGCTTGACGGTTTACTTGTAAGGTATCATAGCCAGTTATTCGGGACCCATCCAATCGGATTCTTGCAAGCTCCTTCTCATATTCATTAACAAGCTCGTGCTTCTTTCTTTCTACCAATTCTTCTCTCTCTTGAACTTTCTCTCTGCTTAGATCAATCCTGGATTGTAACGATATCATTCGATCCTCCAATGCTCTTCGAGACCGTTCAATAACTTGGAGTTTAATCTTCTTATTGAGAATTTCTAGACGTCGGAGTTGAAGTGACAATTGCTTAACGGCAGCGCTACTTGTTATGTGATGAGCTTTCCTCTGCTCTAAATAAAAATTGTGTCTTGCATCATTGGTATCGTCCCAAGGTGACGGTAATGGTGATGGTGATGGCTGGTCTAGGACCCCACTAGATGGTAATTGGTTTTTGGGACGTCCGTCACAAGCATCGAAAATATAATCAATCTCTTGCCGTAGTTCTCTTGTGATCTCTTCATTCTTTATGACAGAATTTCGAACCAACTCGATCCAGCCCAGGACACACTGGCCACAGACCAAGTCTTGGTCCTTTAATGTCTCTGACTTATAACATAACGGGCATAACGTTTTGCGATCATTGGCAGCATTGGTCAGCATTAGTCAGCATTAGTCGGTGGAATTCCAGAACACTTGATTGGCCGGATACTGATGATTTATCTCACTAATGGTGTTCTTCTCTTCAATATGTGTGTAGACTGAGTGATGGAATGTTCTGCATGTCGCGATTAGATAAGTTAGTACTGTTTTTTGGTGAGAGTTGTGGTCCTAAGTCTGGTTTAAATAGTGATCTGTTTTTTTTGAAAAAGATTTTAATATTTGAATAAATTACTAGAAGGTAAAGATCTTTTTCTGTTTTCTCTTGAACTTGCCCAGAAATGACTCAAAATTAGGTTCATGTATTATATTAAGTGGATCGGCGAGAGCCTCTTCGTTCTACGACCTCCCGAATCATAAGATCCAACACAACACTAACATCATAGGTGATATCAACAGATACAAAAGTACTACCACATTCTTTGGCGAACTCCTTTCCCTCTTCGATAAGTTTTGGGGACGCAAGAGGCAGTTTAACATGGGTGCAAACAATGACAATAGGAGGTAGAGGCACAGCTTCGCCAGATTGTGAGGGTAACGATTTCAGATACGATCTAGGTTTCAAAGGGGGTTTTTCTTTGGAATCAAACATGTTTCTAAAAGCGTTTTTCAAAGAGAAGATGTCCGACTCGGCATGAATAATCGATTGCGATTTGTAACTGAGGTACTCGCTCCAGGCTTCAGTTAAACCATCTTTAATATACGGAAGAATGCTTAACGATGTCTCGACGGGTTGATTCTCTTGTGAACTGGCCTCGTAAGAAGGCAATTGTGCTTGGGGAACAGCACTATACACAAAAATATAGCCATCAATGGCTCCATTCAACTCTCCAGCACCACTAGCTACTAGTAATGGTTCGGCATCCACACCTTGACCGGCATCATTGGCTAAGTTTCGGAGATCTGTTTTGGCCAATTTGGCATGGAGTGAAACTTCTAAGAAGGGCACTGATTTTCGAGGTTCGAAAGCTGGTGTATCAATTAGCTCTGTCAAAATAGGAGTGATTATCTTCTCTGTTGGCTCCTCGGTGGAATATACGTGATAGATTCCATTCTTCGATGTATTTAAAGCCGTTTCGCTGTGTCCTGTGGTTGATTCTTCGCTTTGTATCTTCTGTAGAGCGCTTAAAAGAGCAGGACTAAGAATGATGTGATTCTCTGCGTGACTTTTTAAGAAATGTGCTACATTGAATGGATCAAGTATACTGTCCTGTCTTGAAATATCCGGTCTGTAGGTGTATAGAACAGGGATTGTATTCCTCAGAGGGTAGTATGTTTCTCTATACTGGCCCGTGACAATGCGGGAAATCAAAGTTGTTTTTCCTGTTTTGGCACCTCCAAGAAAGGCAATTCGTAGCGGTACAGTTTTGTTCCGAGGAATAGTAACTTCTCTAGAGGTCCATTTCTTGTTTCGATTGGTGGGCATTGGCGTTGCTCTGTTGAAAAAGGTGTCCAGATGATCGGTTCTATTAATGGAGATAAAGCAATTCAAAAATAAAGCAATTCAAAAATAAACAGTCGAAAAATAGTTCAATTCAGTTATAGTTTCTTCGTTAGGATGAATTACGAAGCTTCCCAAACAGTTTTGGGTAAGAAGGAATGGTTACTAGAAAAGACAGCAATTCCTCGTCTCATCACTTAGATAGTGCATAACCGTTCCTTATACTTGAGACGAGTCCATCGGGCTATATTGTAAAGGTAATTGAAAAAGTTGGTGAATTTTTGATTAGATACTTGTATCAAATATCTTTGTTAGCGAATTCTATGTTTTTCAATTTTCCAGAAATTCCTGCTTTTTGGCGAAATAATACGAATTCCTCATCCCTAATCGCCTGTCTAGATCGCCCATCCAGCAACAACCAGAGTCGACCAAAAACAGGTTGTTGTCATGTTTTTTTCCTTGCTGTTTTTGCAAAAAAAAAATCTCGTAAAAAAATTGAGTTTATTATAAAATAGCTTCAGAATTGACAAAAAGTCCCGTGTTTCTCTCGCCTTGCTGTTGTCTATCATCGCCCCTTAAGCCACCTATCTCTCCCTCACACACCTAGTCAGGACTAATTCCATCCCTGGCGAGTCACAAGATAATACTTCAGAATTAGGCCTATCTGATCAATACACTGCCTGAGCAATTGCGGTGATAAACACTCTATTTTATATTCCTTTGCCGTTTGAAAAGTCGAAAGTAGTACTTGTCCTCTGATTCCTTTGTTCTTGCCCATACCCTTCAGAAACATAACTTGACCATGGGCCAGCTCCTCTCCCACCCGGTTGAGGAGAAGGCGATTGATTATCATAGTTTCGATTCCATCACCTATTGCGTGGGATCTATGCAAGGTTACCGTGTCACGATGGAAGACGCTCATGATGTAAGAATATCCGAAGACGAATCTCTTGCTGTATTTGGAGTGTTCGATGGTCACGGTGGAAAAGATGTGGCAGAACTTCTTCGTAGCCGACTTGTATCGTCCGTGTTTAAGAAGTTGAACACTCTTTTGAAGACTGACAAAGAAACTCCTTTGCTGCAGCTCTCAAACACTGTTACCAATTGCTTTTTCGAGGTGGACGCTAAACTTCCAGAACCTGCGGCTAGTAACTGTGGATCCACAGCAATTGTGACAACCATTATCGAAAACAGATACATTATTGTTGCAAACACTGGTGACTCTAGATCGATACTATCGATGAAAGGTGGATACCCCAAGAATCTCTCTTTTGATCATAAACCTTCGAATATGGGTGAAAGAGTTAGAATTGAAAATAGCGGAGGTTATGTTATCAATTCCAGAGTCAACGAGATCCTTGCCTTATCTCGAGCTTTTGGTGATTTCAAGTTTAAGCTACCCTGGCTTCAATTAGCAGCCCCTGGGAACAACAACTCTTACTTAGAGCAAAATCGTAACTTGATTAAAAAGAATTTGGTTGCGCTACCGCCTGAATTGTATCAAGTTACCGTCGAGCCAGAATTGATTATCTACGATCTTCAAGCCCTTTCACTTCCCGAGTTTGTGATTTTGGCCTGTGACGGTATCTGGGATTGTTACACAAATGATCAGTTGGTACGGCTCATAAGAAAGAAACTCCGTGACAGATGGTCATTACAACATGTTACAGAATATGTTTTGAACGATTGCATCAGCATGGCCTCTAGTGCCACTGGCATTGGCTTTGACAATATGACACTAATGATAATTGCTATTCATCCAGGAAGTACTATCGAAGATTGGAGTATTATGATGGAAAGGCGGATAAACGCAGAAGAAAGACAAGCGGATGGTTTTAAATGATGATTTATTTGTGGAACGAGAATATGACCTTTTGACACACAAGAAATTGTTACGAATAAATTGTTGTTTACATCCAGCCAAATAGTATTGAAATGCTTCTGAAATGCCAAAATGATGATTTATCTCCAAAAAAAACACTTTCGAAATCACGCCAACTTGAATGTTTGTTATCGACATGAGCTTGTGAATCAAGACCAAACCTTCAGTGGTCTTGAACCACATACATTTAGCGTTGGAGGGTTAGAAGTACATTGAGGGCTAGAATCACAACCAGTCAGGGACAAAACCAAAAATCAATGCCCAAAGCATTTGAAAATATCAACTTCGATCTGATAGCGGTACTGAAATTTGGAGTAAATTAGTCACATTGTTCCCCGAAGATGAAAGGTGGTTTTTCGGTGTTAAGATGAGCGGTTGCAAAGTTATGGTTGACTCAGCAAAAGAACATAGCACCCAAACCATAGCAGTCAGTAAATTTATCGAAATGAACAAGTTTTGAAACAAAAGTATTTCCATGTTATGAAATTAATTCCTGCAGTTGAAATTGCTCTAATTCTACAAACTATGGGCCACAAAAAATCACATCATAAACTGTATAGTGTTTTTCCACCACTCCGCCAAATTCCGAATCTGGGCCAATTCACACCAGCGAGAACAATCCCACCCTTCTCGCTCTCTTCCCCTCTTCTCTGTATCAATTCTCTAGCACATTCATTCTCTTTCGTCGGATTAAATGTTGAGCACAAGAGCAGACTCTTTCTCTAGTGATGACAATTACGATGATGAGATCCTAAGGCTTGCTTGGGATCCCGAATTGAATCGAGAGAAAAACAAAACATCTCGAATAATACTGATAATCCAGGACTTTTCCATTTCCGAACGAAAAGTCTCGAGACTCTGTCAATTATCGTTAAAGATTCTTCAAACCTTGGAGAAGATCGAGCTAAACCTAAGGAACTGGGCGTTTCTATCTCTTGATATGAACTCTGCCAATCATTTCGATGCAACTAATACAGAGGAAATCAAAATATTCAACACGAATGTCAGTGTTCGTATCATCTCAAGTTGTCAAGACTTGACTGTGAAACTAAATAAAGTATCTGCTGATCTAGACTTTATAACAAAAGCCCTGAGATCCTTGACTCCTATAGAGTACATCAGTGACAGTGGTACTCTACTTACATCTTTTACGCTTCGTAGTATCAGACTCAAAGATGAACTCCGACGGAAGATCACCATTGCATACCTGAAGGCCACACTTATAACTATAGGTAGTGATTTGGAGCTGATGTTATCTGATGCAATGGACGAGCAACAGGCCACTGTAACTACCTACAAACAGTTTGTTGTAAGTTTATTAGACCAATTAAACCAGGCCGTCGAAGAAGAAAACGAAGAAGACATAAATGAATGTTTTGCTGTCATCAGTGATATGGAACAAATGTTTGAAGTCTTCAAGCTTGAAACCGCACAAAAAGCGTCAAAGGATTTGGCTCTCGAAACTTATATTCTGACTGAAGATCAAATGGACAGCTCTAGTGAAACTGCTCATTCGATATACGGCAGCGAGCTGAACATCAATGATGACCTGACATGGCCATCCCAAGGAAGCTCTCCTCTGTACCTGCGACCAATTGTTCGGTCAATCACCAAGCCTGGACTGCTGGAGTATGGACCTGATCACCGTAGAAAGAGTCTGGTGTCCTCGTATGCATCGACTAGCATGCTACAGAAGTCTACTATTACTGAAGAGCTTCCATATTTGATGTCTGCCTTCAATCTGGCTAAGACTCTAGAGGAAGATATGCATCACTTCAAGGAAGATGAAGATGAATACGAAAAGCCAAGACCAGCAACGAGCCCAATAACGCAAAGGCCATCTACAACTGGACTGACGCATTTCTTGGATCATAGTGGTATCCTACCTAAGACCTCGTTGTATTCCAACAGCCAGATCTTAACACAGCCCATGCTGTCGCCATCGTCATACTTATACGCCAATAACTCGCTTCTATCTAAATTGGGCATCAAACCGCAAGTTATTACAACGAACATTACCTCTCACCTAAGTGAGAGTTCTTCAATTTTCAGTGACACGAAACTTCTGATTGCTTCTTCCTCTTCCAGTGAAAACAAAAGCGACACAGACAAGGATGAAAAGCTTAATTCCAATAAGCCAATTCCTTTGACTACTGAAAACTTGGCTACTCATAATTTGACCGCTTTGAGCTCTGTGAATATTGATCTTGGTGCAGATTATGTGGAATAGACAGAATTATTGCATTCACAACTCCCCCCAAATATATTCATCCTCATACTCATATTCATACTAATATCATGAACCGTTACGATAATTCTAACAGAAAACAAAAACATAAAATATGAAATGCATTTCAATTTTTATAACGAAACTACTTTTCAACGCTGTTGCCCTTACACTTAAACAATTCCTTAACGAAGGTTTCGCCCCAAAATCCAGAAGTGTACTTCGAGATGTATGAGAACAACTTGTTGAAATTGAGCTCTTTCTTTTCTTCTGGTAAGGTCAAACTTTCTTTGATAGCTTCACTTAGTTCATCGATATTCCATGGGTTCACAATGATTGCACCGTTCAAGGATTGAGCAGCACCGGCAAATTCGGACAAAATCAAAGCACCTTTCTTCTCATTTTGACAAGCAATGTACTCATAACTGACCAAATTCATTCCATCTCTCGTGGAACTGACAAGACAAACGTCAGAGATGGCGTACAAACTTATTAGCTCGTTAAATGGAACAGACTTGTGCATGTAATGAATTGGAACGAATTCAACGGTACCAAATTTACCATTAATACGTCCGACCAATTCATTGACAGTCGCTCTTAAATTTTGATATTCTTCAACATCACCTCTTGATGGGACAGCAACTTGGACCAATACCACTTTGCCAATCCACTCAGGGTTTTCAGTAAGAAAAACTTCAAAAGCGTGCAACTTTTGGGGAACACCCTTGATGTAGTCTAATCTGTCAACGCCAACGATAATCTTGACATCTTTGAATTTGTTTCCAAGTTGCGCGATACGTTCAACCACTTCTGGTTTCTTGATACCGTCTGTGAAGTTATTGACATCGATACCAATCGGGAATGCACCCACACTAATAGACCTACCCTCATATTCAATTCCATTGGGAAGGGTCTTGACATTTGGTACAATTATGGAGACTGAGGATATGAAATGTCTGGCATAGTCATAAGTGTGGAAACCTATCAAATCACAACTCAACACACCAACTAAGATTTCTTGTCTGACGGGCAAGATTCTATAGATTTCAGAAGATGGGAAAGGTGTATGGAGAAAGAAACCAAAGCGCACATTCTTTTTTGTGTTTCCCAACTCCTCTCTCAACATTTGTGGTAACAACATTAAGTGATAGTCATGAATCCATACCAAATCGTTATCTTCAACCTGGGACGCAATCTTAGCAGCAAATGTTCTGTTTGCCTCGATGTATGCGGCCCAAGCAACTTCGTCGAAATTCATCTCACCTGGATGGTAGTGGAACAATGGCCACAATATACTGTTGGAGAAACCATTGTAGTGCAAATCAGCGATGTTATCGCTCAAGTAAATGGCAGTACAGTTGAACTTTTCCATAAGATCCTCATTGACCTTCTCTTGTTCGTCTTCACGGATTTCCAATCCCGGCCAGCCGAGCCATTGAAACTCTGTGGATTTCTTCAATCCTTGAAGTGCTGTAACCAATCCACCAGAAGACATGGCATAATCGTACGTGCCGTCATCTTTTCTTGTGATTGTAACAGGTAATCTGTTAGAGACGACTAAAACTTTCCCTTCGGGCATTGATATTCAATTGGTTCTTTTCAATAAATGTGGGTATTAAAAAAATGTGTTTGTAGCAAGGTTGGTGGGGCAATGTATACAGACGGGGCAGGTGGGTCTTGGAGAGGAGGATGTAATGATGAACAGGTGCAAAGGAATGGACAATCAAGGGAAGAAGCAGAAGGAAATCTTCTAGTTTCTTTCTTTCGTATATTGTTTTTATTGTTTTTTTTCTACCTTTATTAAATAAAATTTCTTCTTTCATATATATGCTTATTGTGTCTGATTTCTTCATCTTCTATGGTATTTGCACCCAGAGCAAAAGTCTGTCCAGACAACACCCATAGAGCTCATGAATGCAACCGAGGAAAAAAACTACAAGAACGAAGAAGAAAACAAATTTTCTTAAAAACATTGTCTAAAACTTTTTGTCAAAAAATTTCATTCAAAATCATTAAAATTTCATTGCTTTTTGGCTGTAGTGTCTCTGTTCTCCCCAGTAATTTACCCTACTCTATCATATATCTGCGCGCCCGTCTTCAATCAGATCAACTACACCCTACCGAAACCCTAAAACCCTCGAAATAAACAAGAAATGTACAATCCATACGCTTCTTCCGTTGGTCCGGGTTACGTCAAGTCAAACTTGGAACATCCACAGCCACAACATGTTCCCCAACCACAACAGCAACAACAAGGTTCCGTATATGGCCAGTACGACTATACGCTGAAGAATCCGAACCAGGACAAACTGCAATATCAACAGCAATATCATCAACAGTACCAACAACAATACCAGCCACAGAACCTGCAATATCAACAACAACAGTACCAACAACAGTACCTGGGCTCAGCTTCTGGCCAGTATGCTGATCAAGCTGGCATGGGACAGACCCATTCAAGTCAGGTTCTGGCTCATCAACAGTACCAAACCAATCAAAGAAGTACGCAGCATGAGTCGTCATATGGGAACTTTTTCTCGGACCCAGCTGCTTCTATGGCTGCCAAGATAGCCAAAGACAGTTTTGGACAATCCAATCAGTATATCAAACAAAACTTTGGGCTGTACATTCCATTGGCTGGAGAAATCGGCTACTACTTTAAGGTAAGCAATTCGTACGTTTGGCGCAAACTTCTCCTAATACTTCTTCCATACAGACATAGAGACTGGTCTCGTAGTACTGTCGTTGACAATAGTGCCATGAACAGTCCTGCCAATGGCGGTGTCGTATACTCTCCAGCCTTCGAAGATGTTAATGCCCCAGATTTGTACATACCATTGATGTCTTTTGTCACTTATATCTTGTTGTGGGCACTTTTTCTGGGCTTGAGAGGTGATTTTCATCCTGAGGTTTTTGGATACTTGGCCTCTCAAACTTTGGCATGTTCAGTTGTTGACATTGCTCTTTTCAAAATTGGACTTTATCTTCTCAATTGCTCTACCCACTCTTCAATATGGGATCTTGTTGCCTTTAGTGGTTACAAATATGTTCCGATCATCATATTGCTTTGTGTTAAGCAATTGTTGGGTGGTCTGTGGATTCTCTTCTTCTGCTTTTCCTTAGCTATGGTATCCAACCTTTCGGTCTTCTTGATGAGATCTTTGAAGTTCTTGCTTTTACCTATCGGAGCTGGTGAAGGCTCATCTGTAAGCATCTCCAACAGCCAGAGAAGAATCCGCGTGCAATTTCTTTTCCTTTATTCGGTGGTTTTCCAGTTCTTAATTGTGTTGTTCATGTCCCGATAATGTTCACCAGTTAGTATTACATAGTTAGCTTAACTTGTTAACTTACGCACTTCTCTTGTTAACATTACTTCATAAGCTAACACTTTGGACATCCCAAAAACTGAAATAAAACCAAATCCACTCCAAAAAAAATCCATGCTCAACTCGTAAAAACATTTGAAAAATCTAATTTGGCTCCTACTTTTTCCATATCACACTATTACATCTTTCAATGAGTTCACCTGATACAAATCACGAGACCTCCCATTAAGACGCATCGAGACACTCGCGTCGGATGCATTAGTACTGATCAAGTGCATCGGACTACACTTCCACACTCAATCGGTAAGAAATTTGCGGCCTTTTTATTTTGTTCCTGTTTTCCTAATTAAATTATTTTCCCCCTTTCACTACTGGGCATATACCAATGGCTGGCCCTAATAGATTCAAGGGCTCCACTTCAGCTCGGTTTGTCAAAAACTCAAAAGTAACTTCCAAGTTCAAACTAGACCAAGATGATGTGGATGTAACGAAATTCAATCCCATGCTCAATGATACACATATGAAGAAAGAGTTGGTGGAGAAAATTGACCAAGTGGACTCCCTCATGGGCTTCGACAGGTTCGACCATGGCGACCAAGATGGAGCCAAACCACGAAAAGGTTGGTTGGTAAATATGCATTCCACCACTATTCCTTCTGATGATTATGCTTCTGGATACGCTGGCGTCGACTTCTATTTCTTGGATGAAGAAGGTGGTTCATTCAAATCCACTGTTCAATATGATCCATATTTCTTTCTAATGATTGTGCCAGGAAAAGAACCTGAAGTCGAAGAATGTCTCAAGAAATTACTAGAAGAGTGTTCGATTAAATCGATATCTCGAGAATTGAAGGATGACCTAGCTCAACCCAACCACTTGGTTGGTCTAAAGCAGACCCTAATCAAGTTGGTGTTTCATAATGTAACCGATCTTTTGGCTGCAAAGCGACTTCTAATGCCCATAGTCAAAGAGAATCAATCCAGAAAAGATACCCGTGATGTTTTCCAGGTCCTAAGCATTAATACTGTAAATAGCGTGGATGGACCTCAGGGCAATGAGTACAAAAAGTCAAGAGCGAATGATGTCGTTTCCGATCCAACCTCATATATTGACGATATAAGAGAACACGATGTTCCATATCATGTTCGTGTCTCCATCGACAAAAATATCAGAATTGGGAAATGGTACGATGTCTATGCAAAGCATGGCTCCATTGAATTGATAGAAGATACTAAGAAGCTTGCATTCGCTGACCCTGTTGTTTTGGCTTTTGACATTGAAACAACAAAAGCACCATTGAAGTTCCCTGATGCTAAGATCGATCAAGTTATGATGATCTCGTATATGATCGATGGAGAAGGTTACTTAATCACAAACAGAGAAATCATCTCCGAGGATATCGAAGATTTTGAGTATTCCCCAAAGCCTGAGTTTCATGGAGAATTTACCATTTTTAACGAACCTGACGAAAAGCAGGTTCTTTTACGATTCTACGAACATATTCGTGATGTAAGACCAACAGTTATTGCTACATTCAACGGTGATTTCTTCGATTGGCCATTCGTAGAGAACAGATCCAACTATCATGGAATCGATATGTTCGCTGAAATTGGTTTCGCAAAGGATAACGACGGAGAGTACAAGTCCAAGTATTGTGTTCACATGGATTGCTTCAGGTGGGTGCAAAGAGATTCATATTTGCCCCAGGGTTCTCAGGGTTTAAAAGCTGTCACAACTGCAAAGCTAGGCTATAATCCTATCGAGTTAGATCCGGAATTGATGACTCCTTACGCCTATGAAAAACCTCAAGTCCTTTCCGAATACTCTGTTTCCGATGCTGTTGCCACTTACTACTTGTACTACAAGTATGTGCATCCATTCATTTTCTCATTGGGAACTATTATTCCCCTCAACCCTGATGAGGTCCTCAGAAAAGGAACTGGTACCTTGTGTGAGATGTTGCTTATGGTCCAAGCCTATGAAAAAGAAATCCTACTCCCTAACAAGTATACCGATCCAATCGAGAGATTTTACGAAGGCCATCTTCTAGAGTCAGAGACGTACGTGGGAGGCCATGTTGAATCTTTAGAGTCTGGTGTCTTTAGAAGCGATATTCCGAATGACTTCAAAATTCAGCCAGAAGCAATCAGTGAGCTTTTGGCTGATCTTAAGAACTCGATTGAATTCTGTATCGAGGTTGAACACAAAAAGAAAGTTTCTGATGTTGAAAACTTCGATGAAGTATTCAATGACATAAAGAAAAAGCTTGAGTTTCTTCGAGATAATCCAATAAGAACCGAAGAACCTCTTATTTACCACGTCGATGTCGCATCCATGTACCCCAATATCATGACTTCAAATCGGTTGCAACCAGATTCGATGAAGACTGAAGAAGATTGTGCTGCTTGTGATTTCAGCAGGCCTGGAAAAAACTGTGACAGAAGATTGGAATGGTCTTGGAGAGGTGAATTCTCTCCTGCTAAAGCTAATGATTACAGTCTAGTCAAAAGAACACTTCAAAACGAGTTCTTCCCTGGTTTGAAACCATGGCTTCCTAGAAGGACATTTAATGAACTTCCTTATCCTGAGCAGGCACTGTTAATCAGAAAGCGTCTTGGTGATTACTCCAGGAAAGTGCATAAGAAAAAGAAAGTCACAAAGACTGTTACAAGAGAAGCAATTGTTTGTCAAAGAGAAAACCCATTCTATGTCAATACCGTTAGAAATTTCAGAGACAGACGTTATGAGTTCAAGAATTTGGCTAAAGTCTGGAAGGGAAATGCTAGCAAATGCAAAGACTCCATTTCTAAAGATGAAGCTAACAAAATGGTAGTTCTCTATGACTCTTTACAGCTTGCCCATAAAGTCATTTTGAACTCCTTTTATGGTTATGTCATGAGAAAAGGTTCAAGATGGTATTCGATGGAAATGGCGGGAATAACTTGTCTAACGGGATCCAAAATCATCCAAATGGCCCGCTCGTTAGTTGAAAGAATTGGCCGTCCTCTCGAGTTGGATACTGATGGTATATGGTGTATTCTCCCAAAGTCATTCCCGGAAAACTACAAATTGAGGTGTAAAGACGGTAAAACGGTCTTTCTCGAGTATCCTTGCTCCATGTTGAACTTTTTGGTTCATCAAAAGTTTACAAATCATCAATATCAGGATTTGGTTGATCCTGCAAGATTGAAATACAAGACTCATTCGGAAAATTCTATTTTCTTTGAAGTGGATGGACCCTACAGAGCTATGATTTTGCCAACTTCTAAAGAGGAAGGAAAAGGTTTAAAGAAAAGATACGCAGTCTTCAACATGGACGGATCTTTGGCAGAACTTAAAGGTTTCGAAATCAAAAGAAGAGGTGAGTTGAATTTGATTAAGAACTTCCAATCTGACATTTTCAAGTTGTTCTTGGAGGGTGACACTTTAAAAACTTGTTACGAGGCTGTCGCTACCGTGGCCAACAACTGGCTAGATGTTTTGGATACCAAAGGTGGTACTCTTGAAGATGAGGACTTGATTGAACTTATTTGTGAAAACAAGAGTATGAGTAAACCATTGACAGAATACGAAGGTCAAAAGTCTACATCAATTACAACTGCGAAGCGTTTAGGTGAATTTCTTGGTGCTGAAATGATCAAGGATGCTGGCTTAGCGTGTAAGTATATTATTAGTGCAAAGCCTTTGAACAGTCCAGTCACTGATAGGGCTGTGCCAGTGGCTATCTTCTCGTCGGACAAGAAGGAGTATTTTCTCAAAAGATGGTTGAAAGACCCTTCGCTAACAGAGTTCGATCCTCGATCCGTCATTGATTGGAAGTACTACCATGAGCGTTTGGCTTCGGTTGTGCAAAAGATTATTACTATTCCGGCTGCTTACCAAAGTGTCCAAAATCCTGTTCCAAGGGTGCCCCATCCTGACTGGTTGAGAAATAAAATTGCGGTTCAGGAGGATAAATTTCAACAATCGCTGATCACTAACTTCTTCAGCTCTGGTACTAAGAAGGAAATGCAAACCAAAGCTATCAAAGATATTGAAGACTTTGGCGATGCAGATGATTCACTCGCCTTCAAGTCGAAAACTCTGAAGGTCATGACAAAAAAAAGAAAACTCAGAGAAGCTCAACGAGCTCGTGCGGCTGAAGAAGAAAGAAATGAAGCCATTTTAGCTGGACCGTGCCCCTCTATGACCGAAGATTATGTAGGCTTTTTGGTTTATCAAAAAGCCAAATGGCTGATCCAGGCTCAAAGCAGAGAGAGACGAAAGAAACTATTTGGTGACAATACTGATTCTGCCAACAGATCATCTGTGGGTAATATGTTTCGAAGACATGCTGAATCTGTTGCTGGCACTGATTGGGAAATCTTAGAGTATAAGATGGATCCAAGCAAAGCTGGTGCTTTGAAAGTATCAGTCTCCATCTCTGGCAAGATTCATTCTTTGTTATTTCATATCCCCAAGCAGATTTATCTCACATTCAAAACGGATGTTTCATTCCTGAAGCAAATGGTCAATTGCGAGATTGAGAAGTCCAAAGCTACTTTGCCTAATGGGCACGACGGAGATCATTTGTACAAAGTTACTATGCCCGAAAATATGTTCAATGAGAATAAAAGCAAAGTGGATAGTATTCTTAATGATTCGAATATTTTGGGCATCTACGAATCTGAAGTCACTTCAATCGATCGCGCCATTATAAATCTTGGTAATGCGGTTAGATTTGACGATACAAGAATTGGTGCTCTTGGCAAATGTTTGAAAAACGGTTTCTCATACAAGGATTTGATGAAAGTTGACAACAAGCCTTATTTGAAGAAATTTCAAATGGACATCTTGTACTTGTTGCACATTGTGACCAACAGCTATGAATTCTTTGCTGTATTCAATACTTGGGACAATAATGTTAGTTTGTTCATTTTGAAACCAACTAGTGGAGCACAAGAACTTCCTACTAATACAGAGAAGATATACAAGGAGATCTTCAACAGCAGAAAAGAGAAGCTTGCATCCTTCTACAACATAATTAATTACCAAGATAGTTCGATCTTCGACGTCAAATACTTCAGCAGCGCAAGTGCAATTTACAAGAAGCTCAACGCTATGTTCAGAAAAGTTCACGAAGGCAGAAATAACAGGGCTTTGTTCGTGGTGCAGTCACCGTTTAGTGCCAAAGTCTTGACCCTTCTTGAGGATGCTAAGGACTTCCCAACCATTCGTATGAGTGTTGGTGAAATATCTTTGCCTGCTCTTGGTTGGCAGTCATTGATCTCAGAACGAATTATTAAGCACTACTTCCAGTTGGCCTCCTGGATCAAGAACTTAATTGAACTATCTGACTATGCCAAGATTCCTCTATGTAATTTGCAGGTGGAGAATATGGATTATCTCATTGATGTTCAATATGCGAGAAGACTCTCCGACAATAATGTGGTTTTGTGGTGGTCACCACAACCATATCCAGATCATGGAGGTTTTGAAGCTGATCGTTTAGAGGGCTCTTCGAATTTAGATTTCGTTACCATCAACAATCCAGAGATTTATGAGACTGCCTGTTTAGAGATTGAAGTTGGAACTCTTACTATCAACACGCTTTTAACCAGTTCACTCATTAACGAAGCTGAAGGTGCTGATTTGGCAGATGATCCTCTTAATGACAATGGTGGGTCCTCGACTTTGGCTTCGGATTCATTTTCTCCAATAGCGCTTGCCCAACTTCGATCATTGGTTAAATCATGGTGGGATTTAGCCGTTAACAATAATATTATTGCCGACTCCATGATGAGCCACATGGTTTCATGGATTCAAAACAAAGAATCGTATCTATACGACTTTACCTTACATCGTCATATTCATAATTTGACTTGTAAAACGCTTTTACAGTTGGTGGGTGAGTTCAAGAGAATGAACTCGAACATTGTCTTTGCCAATAGACAGAAGATTATTCTTCAAACGTCTAAAGTATCAGTTGAAAACTCCTATGCGTTTGGTAACTATGCTGTCAATACTACACGTTCCAAGCCTCTTTTCAACTTTTTGGACTTGAAAGTGGTAAGATATTGGGATCTTCTTGTTTGGATGGATCAGTACAACTACGCTGGTCGTTGTTGCACAGAAATCACCGACGATGAAAATAACAATTTGATTGCACTTAACCATTGGGATATCACCAAGCATCTTCCTATTATGTTTCAAGAAGAGTTGCAAGATTGGTTGGTGGTCTTCTTGGATTCTTTGGCTAGACATAAAGTTGAGAGTGTACTGAATGGAACTCAGAACGGAACCCAAAGAGTTACACAATTGGGCCATATACTTAATGGCCAAAAGCCTTCTGCTGACACGGCAGATGATGAAATAGTTGGTGAGGTATTGGTCTCTTTCAGAAAACCACTTCAACAACGGATAAAGAAACTCTACCGGAAACAAAACGAATCGATCCTCAATCCTGAAATGAAAAGCGAATACGAATTTCCGAAATTGGCGGGCTCGCATTTACATATGAGGAATCCAGTGTTAGAATTGGTGAAGTCCATGTGTGCTGTTTTTTCCTTGTCCCATTCTAGGAGTATTGAAGCACGGCTACTCAGAAGAGATCTACTCAATGAGCTTAATATTAGAGAATTCAGTGAGGAGGGAAATTTCGCCAATCCCAGCGCATCATTGATTGTGGGTTCTGTCATTTGTGGATACTGTAGCTTCATTCGTGACGTTGACCTTTGCCGAGATGAAGATGATGATATTTGGGCTTGCACAAACTGCCATAAGAAATTTAACAAAGCCTCTTTGGAAGAGGATGTGATTGGTAAGTTGCACCAGGCGATTTTCGAGTATCATGCCCAAGACTTGCAATGTTCTAAGTGTCATCTGATCAAGAACAACAACATGAGCGAGTATTGCAAGTGTTCGGGCCGTTGGGAAGAAACTATTCCATTCAAGTCACTCTTAAGGAAACTCTCCATATTCAAAAATGTTGCCCATGCACATGGTTTGAAGATGCTTTTAGATTTACTTGATGAGCTAGTGTAACTACTGATCACCTAGTGCGTCGACTTGTAAAGCGACTCTTTATTAAATAAATTAATTTTGCATTGATTCATAAATAAATCTCCTTGATTGTTTTCTCTTTTTTTTAATGATATTCAAATTCTCATCTTCAAATCGATCTATACTTGACTTGGTCTTGGTCTCCACACGCCACATCCTTTAACAGTATCTATGGCACCATCACACAATATAAAATGGCGAGATCTACAGTTCCAAATTTTAGGATCTTTTATTTCCAATGATTCTTCAATTCTGGTTCCCAGCGTTATAGTTCAAGGCTACAAATCAGTTGGCAAGACTCTAGTAGTAAAACAGTTTCTAGATGATGTAGCGATAAAGAAAACAATCGTTAATTGCGATGAGTTCTTGACCCAGAAACTTCTCCTACAGAAGTGTCTCCATAGAATTAGACAAGATAGTGGAGTGGATCTTTCTAAATATCATCAAAAGTTCATGTACAAGGGTCTAGAGGCTGCTCGAGCGTCTGTTTTGTGTGAAACGTTTTCCCAGTTCTTAATAGCGTTGGAACAATTTGTACAAGAAACGAATTACCAAGACCCGCATGTGCTAGTTCTCGATAGGTTCGATGAATGTTTGGACCAAACAAATGACTTGTTCCGTTCTTTCATCAAGTTGAGAGAGCATTCCCTAGTTAAGAATCTTACAGTGATTTTCATCACGTCACACGAAGATCCCCGAGAAATAGCTCCTTTTGTTGTTCCTCATGTTTATTTTACCCCATACACCCAAGAACAGATCAACGACATTCTTTCAGAGCAGTATCCTCGAGAAATTACCCAAGGACTTGTAGATAAGTCCAAGTGGCAGACATTTTCAAGGTTGGTGGTTGATTTGCTTCACGATTACACTGGCACAGACATATCTTTACTCAAGGATATTTGCGACAAACTATGGCCCGACTTCTGCAAGAAGCTCATGTATGATAAGTCCACTGATTTCTTAAAACTCTTAAGGGCATTGAGAGACGAGATTTTCCAAGATGATATCATAACTAACAGTACTGTTACCAACGCTTCATCTGATAATGATGATGCCAATATGAAGGCTTCTTCTCTTGGGGATTTACCATATCACTCCAAATTCATTCTAATTGCATCGTATTTGGCATCCTATACCGAGGTAAAGCAGGATATGCAACTTTTTTCTCGGGTTAAAACTGGAAACAAAAAGGCAAAGAAAGTCGATATTAAAAAGTCGGATGCTCGGTTCATGTCTGCTGCATATTTTGATATTGAAAGACTAAAAGCGATCCTTTCAGTCATCTACCGAAATGAATCCACCACATTATCAAGAAACAATCAGGAATTTTTAAATTTGTACCATGACCATTCTGAAAAGGATCTTGCAAGAAAAGAGGCCGAGTTTTCGAGCTTTACCCCAAACAAGAGCGTTGATATAAATATCCAGATAGGAACTCTTCTGTCTCTTGGAATGATTGGCCGGACCTATACTCTGGACACCCTAAGTTCAAGGGTTCGTTGGAAATGTAACTTAAGCTGGGATGTTATCAGAAGCATCGCAGAGGAAATTCAATTCCCTTTGGAGAACTACATCATTGACAGGTAGTTACGACTTGCAGTTATTAGGTTTTGTGGATGGTAATTGTGTGTTTTAACGAGCAACATGTATTTTAAGAAACAACCTATGTTTCAAGTAACATTAATTTCATTTATCATATTGAATGATTTCCTATTACATATCGAATGATATCTTTGAGACATGAACAAAGTCATCTTTGCCGAGTGTTCGAACTTCCACTCCATTTTCGAAGTAGTTCTCTTTCCAGTATCTCATTTCATAGCTAGAATAAGGTCCATTGATGTCTGGTTCTCCCGTCCAGCGGAATTCCCAGATCTTCTGGTCATCTTTGGAAGCTTCAGCATCAGTCTCTTCATTGAGATCAACACCTGCTTCGGCTGCTGTTCTCTTGGTGCCCCTTGACCCGATATCCTTACCGGTGATCTGTTTGTATGCTCTCATCAACTGCTCTCTACTCAAGTCATATATTTGAGAGATACCGTAAATGTTAACACAGTTCTCGCAAGCTTCGGTCAATTGAAACACCTGAGTTTTTCTATCATCGTCGCTGATTTTCGCCAGACCACTTTTTTTGCTTTTTTGTTTGACAGGTCTAAGTCTTTGTAATGCATCATATGCTGTCTCAGCTGGTTGTAATAACCCGATCAAGCATTCAATTGAAGCCTCTCTGGATGCATAGTCTTCCGTTTGTTTCTTAGAAATATTTTGACGCATCTGAGCTTCTCGTGCTTTCTTAATCTCTGCTTTATTAAGATTTTCCATCCAAGGTTCGTTCTCCTCCTCGCTATCTTCTTTAGGGATTACAGTATTGTTTTTGTCGAAAACACCTCGTTCGACCTCTTTTCTTATACTAAATGCCTCCATTTGGCATTCTTCTTCTCCTTCATCTTCTTCGACCTCGGCTTCTTCTAGACCTCCAAAATTTGCCTCCTTTCTCTCTTCTTCAGGTATTTCTTGGCCTATTTCAGTTTCATCTTCAAACTCCTTAAGGTTAAAGCCTTTCAAGACTTTCTTTTTCTTAACGGGTTTTTTTTCACTATCACTTGCAAACATATCATCTTCATCATCTAAGCTAGCTTCCTCTCCACGATCCTTTTCTTCTTCGTCGTCATCATTGTCATCGGAATTACTTGCATCACTGTCTTCAATATTGGCCTCAGAGTCCGACTCATAGCCAAAACCTATACCATTAGATCTTGGAACATTATTTTCTTCTCCATACAGATCATCGAAATCGTCCTTTGACATGAAGTGATTAATTTTCAGTTGTAACTCCGTACTTGTTTCTTGGTCCTTGGGTCTTTATCTGGGGTAAGTGTAGCGATGTGCGATGGTCTCTATCATGACCGATATCACTTTAGACGGAGCACTTGATCTTGAAAAAGAATTGTATTTGAAGGGATACGAGGAAGGTGTAAGTACAGCAGCCAATGAACAGTTTTTGGAGGGGAAAATTTATGGACTCCAAACTGGTTTCCAACGGTTTTTAATAGTGGGCTACATCGAAGGTCTTCTTCAAGACTGGCAGCTGCAGAATCTAACAAAACAAATTCAGAGTCATTTGGATCAATTATCTAAGATTTTAGATCAAATTCAAACAAACAACAGCGATCTGTCGGTAGCCACTTACGAGAAGGCCGTGAACGCAGCTCGTAATAAGGTTAGAGTCATTGCGTCCCTTACAAAAACCACAGAGAAAATCTCCAGCCTTGACAAATTAGTTGACGAAGTAGGAGGTACTCTTGCTGTGGCCAGCAATTCAGATGAAATGTGGTGACCACTCTAGAACAGGAAATCAAACTGCGGGAGCGATGGTGTCTCTAAACTGTAAGACAAGATACCTCCAAGAGGCTGATCATTGACGCCGATTATTAGCTTTTCATTTCGTCCATCTGTCGGACAAACATTCATTCCAATGCATTTGCCAATGAAATCAATTGATTGGACCCGTAGATGTTGTTCTGCAGTGGAAGCCTTGATTTCATCAACTTGTACCACCCCGGCGTGATCTAGTGTTTCTGCCCAAACAATGTAATCGCCATTATGACTAAACGTGCAATTTCTAACGGGCCCACCAAGTGTGTTCCTGTTAATCTGATAAGAAGGTGACCCAAGAGCACTGTTCCAGCAGTTAACGCTCTGTGTCGACATTCTCTTGTCCCAAAGTCTGATGGTCCCGTCTTGATTACCTGTGATAAGTAAATTCTCGTCTGTAGGGCTCCAATCACAACAAAATCCATAATCCTTGTGGCCTATTAATGAGTAGTTGGCTTTCAAGTTCCCTGGTTTGCATCGGTAATCAACAATGAAACCATCAGTATTATCGCCCACTATCAAAGTTAAAGCAGGATTATGTGGGCATACGGCTAGCGCATTAATAGCAAAGGGCGTTTCAGAAGTATACGAAATTGTTGATTTTTGCAAATCAAGGATTCTCGTTGTAAGATCGTTGGATGCAATGAAGAGCAGGGTATCGTCTTTACTGAATGCTAGGCAATTTGTAATGCCCTCCGATGTGTTTGTTAAGCAGAACTCTCCCTTCAATTCCACATTTTCTGGATCCAGAATAGTATGTAGTATAACCCCTCCTTCAAAAGTTCCATTTGCCAAGTAACTCTTGGAGCAAGCCGCAGAAGAGATTCGACTGTTTGCATATGATTTAAGAGACCTTGAATCCTGAATGCAATCAAGCTTCATTGATCTTTTTTCGACATTAGATTTATCCGTCATTAGGCGGCACAATTTGAAGAAATTGTGATGAGGAACATGGCCATCATGGTTGTCAAGTTGGTTAAGGTTATCATCATGGTAGCAACGAGAGGGATAGAAAATGCCATTTTCTGGGTTTTCGCCGCAAACAACCAAGGATCGGAGCTGAAAATGGGTAATGTGATTGTTTAGTTTACTGTAGAAACTTTGAAATTTGAAAAACTTATCATTTGAATAGCTCATTGGCCCATCAAGACTCTGTAATTGAAGTTAGTATGGAATAGTGTGAATGAAACAAAGAACATGTCAAACTTACCGCTAAAGCAGCTTTTCTCGAACCGGGAACATTTCGAAACCACGAATATTGTCCCACGCGCAGCCGATCCATATAGAACTTTCTTCTAAGACTTGGTGCCAAAAAGAGACCTTGAACACTGGTGCTCTGCTTCAATTTGTTATATGAAAAGGGAAGAGTCTTTTCTCTACGTTCGTAACAATTAAGAATTTCTAGAACATCTGCTTTGGATAGTATAGACTGCTCATCATAAAGAAGACTGAAGAGAAACGGTAGTGAGTCTGACTGTGTTAACTCGTACTCATGTAGAGCATTGGTCAGTGGAGTTGAGTGGTACCCAAGTAAGAGGTTTTGTGAGTTCTGAGAATTTTGTGGGGTTTGAGGGTTTGAGTCCCTGCTTCCATGCACCAGCTGCATAAACAGAGAACTTTGTTGGTCGATTTCCATCATGTGCTTCGTGTCTTACAGCACTAAGTTTAGTGTTTGTGATGGATATTGATATTGATATATTGATAAAGAAACTAGGTGAAAAATGGGAAGTCACAAGAGAACTTTGAAAATTCTTTTTTTTTCTGGATGTTGTTTTTTGGTTTTGATTTTTTGGTTTTTGGAAGAATCGTTTTAGGAAATGTGCTTTTGTGAAAGATGGGTTTGTACTTTATCTGTAACTTGCAATGAAGATGAGATTATTACAAGAGTTTATTAATTGAAGGTGTAGTGTGTGAGTAAGAAACAGGAAAAGAAAAACGTGCCAATTTGGTCATTTGAACATTTAAAAAATTAGAGGTTTTTTACAATAACAGCGCTGATTCCATCCCAAGCTGAGTGTATTTGTCCCTTAGGATGCTGCTACAACCAACATGAAGGAACTAGATGCTAATCAAATCAACGTTTCAGCATTAATAAGATGCTTTGTGGCATCGAAATTAGTTATATACAAAGAGTAATGTCCGCGCAAGTCGCAAGTGTGAATAACCAAGTAAAACAGGGTTCTCAAATATCAAGGATAAAAGGATTATAGTTGTGAAAATTTTCAAACACGAGATTAATGGACCCCACAAATGCGAGTGCCTTTAAAGATTAATTTCGAAGTTTCTCTCTCTCAACATTTCCAAGTTCTTGTTCCAGGTAGTGTCAATGTACTCTTGATTCTGAGCGACCGCGGATGGCACACTAAGCTCTCCACCAGTGAACAAGTAAGATCCACTGTCCTTTTTCCCAAGACTGGTGTCCATTGCGGCTCTAAGTGTAGCAAGAGATCCTTCCTCAACAGAAACTCCTATGGTCCTTTCCACGATCTTTCCAGCAGCTTTGAAAGCCCATCCTAAGACTGGCATATTCATCCACCAATTGGCGAGTTCGGTTTGTGGAATTACACCCGGGTGAATAGAAAAAGCTAAGATTTCGGGATATTGTTCCGCGAATTTCTTGGTGGCTTGAATGGCGGCGCACTTGGCAGCTGCGTATCTAATCCATGAATAGTAGGCCAGAGGGAATTTGTCAATGGTATCAGTGGGGTCGTAGAATATGAAACTTGCAGCATGTCCCACGGATGACAAATTAATTAAACGTGGTAGAGTGTCTGCCTCAGCTGCCTTTAAGGCAGGTAAGAGCTTGAGGGTGAAGAGAAATGGTGCAACAAAATTGACCTGGTATTGAATCTCATAGTTGTCCTTGGTAAGCTCGTGAGGAACAGCCATTATTCCGGCATTGTTAATCATAACGTGTAATTTGGTCTCTTTGCTCATGAAGCTCAAAGCACATTTTTCAACCAGTTTGAGATCACAACAGTCCAAGTAAATGTACTCCAAAGCTCCAACGTGACGAGACTGCTTTTCAATGTCGGAGTATTTTTCAATTCGTTTTTCTGCCTCCACTTTAATCTCTTCAAGAGCTTTCAAGACCTTCTTTTCGTTTCTACCTGCAACATAAACAATGTATCCATGAAGATAGAGGTGTAGAACAGTGTACCAGCCGATTCCTGAGTTACCACCGGTAACAATTGCCACACGGCGCTTTGTTTCTGGATTTAGGTACTCGGCAGTAGTTGGATCGTAAAATTGACTTGAAACCATTATTATCTTTTGCTTTGGTCTTCTGTTGGATGGCGGAAAAAAGCCAAGTGGAGTAAGGCGACGTTTTATATGTTAGCTCTTCAGAAAGCTGGGGTATTATGAGCCTGCACATTTGCCACTGCCAGAGGTTTCCCGAAAAAAACCGAACACCGGGCGCATCACATGTGCATCACATGCGTTGGTGTACGGGTGTCTTGCCCTCAATGGGTTTCGGATTGCCACTGAGTTTGCAGGTAGTACGTTTTACGGAACTTTCGGGACTCATAGGGACAAGGACCGGAACAGTTTCCACGGAACTTTTTAGGAGATATGTATAGGACTCACATACCAAGCCTGTTAGCTCGGAGGAAAAGTTAAGTGCTTTTTCCTCTGGAGTGTTCATAACTATGTAAAACACTTTGAAACAATATCAAAAAGACCTGCACCTAGAGCTCTGCGCGAACCCTTTGCATATCTCTGAGTGCACTCTAAGCTATGTCCTCTGAAACAGAATTGTTATCAATTCCACTTTTCTGCAGGTCGGATTCTAAATAGACAATCATTTCTTCTAAAATTTCCCTTGTTTCTCTTGGACTGGCTATCCATACAGTACATGCACTTAATCTAGCCTTGAAATCATTGGCGCCAACTGATGCAAATTGGTCACCAATGTGAAGACTCTCACTGTAAGTTATCAATTTCTTATCCTTCCTTGTACTTGTGGAATAGAGATACTGCTGTAAGGCAGCCACACCAAGCGACTTGTCTCCAATGTCTACCCAGACATCGGCTCCACCATTAAAGGCACAAGCACGAATATCCGTGTCATCGAAGATATTTTTAGTCACGGGCAACTGTTCGTTGGTTTTATTGTATAGGTGGATCCCTTGTGGCTTTTGCAGATGGAGGTAATCGTTCAATTGGGCCAGCACTGAAAGCACCATTTCTTCCAATATTTCTCGGGATATCTTGTATCCATCCACGGGAATAATTCCAAGCGATCTTTCCTTGCGAATTATTTTGGTCTTTGTTTCATCATCTAAACGGAATTTCCTGCGTAAGTGCGAAATGTGCTCATGGCAAATATTCATAAGCTCAACTATCTTGTTCTGATCCCAACTCCTCATGATAGGAAGATACCACTCGTCACCATCAATGAAGCGAAGATTTCCACTAAGACTATCAAAACGAAACAAATAATTCGATTCTCCTCCCATCACCAAGAAATTGTTTCTTTGTCTGTCATTTAATTGATCACTAGTTCTTAGTGCCTCAATGAGCCCATCTAACCGGGTCTGATAAGAGAGTGCACCCTGATGTCCTGGGTAGCCTGCAGCAGTTACTACAGCCACATACAAATCGTTTGCTAATAACCGAATCAAGCAATCGACTAACGGACTATCGCGGGCCAAATTCTTTCCGTCCTCGTATAATGTTACATCTCCATCAAAAGTCATGAGACGAACCCTTGATCCGGACTTCGTTGTAAGTGCAAGTACTTGAGCAGAATTCAACACTGACCGCACGTCGTTAAACGACGGACTCACGAGATTACGTCTTGAAATCAGCCGTTTACGATCCTCAATTAAAAAAGCCTCTTTCAATGGAAGCGGGGTAAAGAACTTGCCAACTGTTGGTACTAATTGTCTCAATCGGCTGCGGGCAACTTGATTAGGTTCGGGATGATTTTGATCCATCTTAATGGTATCTTCAATTAACTTTTCAACATCTTCGAATACTTCTAGAAACCTTGACTGAAGGGTTTTTTCCACTCGCTTTTCAATGAATTCCAATTGGTTTTCGTCCACCCCACTTGGAATAGCCTGGTCAATTGTTTCAAGGTCTCCATGGAGAACGAAAGGAACTGCCAAAAGTCCTTTAATCCATTCAATTAACTCGTCTCTTTTGTGTGTTTTAAGCGCATATTCGACTCTATATCTGGATGTCATCTTTGGATGTTGTAACTAATATTTGATGTGAATCTTGGTATATAGCCACCTTGAATTCTCGGTCACGTGCGGAACGTGGGGTATATTTTTCAACACAATAATCATTTCATTTATTTTTTTTTATTTCTTGGTAAACACGTTTATAAAATTTTTTGGGCCACTGTTTGCAATACAACATTAAAAGAAAAATAAATTTCATGTCAATGAACATTGTTTGGGAAATCCTCTTTTCCAAGTGTACTTGATGTCTTTCTAAAACGCTTTCTTAAGAAGCACTTTTAGAAATACTACAATGATATAATCTGCTCCATTTAAATTATTATTCCGTAAATCCTATATATATTACAAACCAGATTGGGCTCTTCTTCTGTCACGCTCCTCGGTGATAGACAACTTGATACCCTTACCCTTTG